>VWZK01000357.1:4369-20352 GCA_013396935.1 Baryphthengus martii
TTTGCATTGGAAGCTTTCATGTTTATATGATTTTTTTTTTTTTTTAAATCATAGGATGGCTTGAGTTGGAAGGGACGTTAATGATCTAGTTCCAACTTCCTTACTACAGGCAGGGACACCTCCCACTAGACCAGGTTGCTCAGAGCCTCATTCAGCCTGGGCTTAAACACTTCCAGGGGTTTGGCTCCACAACTTCCCTGGGCAACCTGTTCCAGTGTCTCACCAACCTCAGAGTAAAGAACTTCTTCCTAATGTCTAATCTAAATCTCCCCTGCTCTAGTTTAAAACCACTGCCCCTTGTCCTATCCCCGCAGGCCCTTATAAAAAGTCCCTCTCCAGCTTTCCTGTAGACCCCTTTCAGATCAAAACTACAAACTGGGGGATATTCTGGTACTCTACATATACCGGTATATAGAATACGGGAACCTCATCTGAAAAGTAGAGGGATTCAAGCCAAATCCACCAAATAGCTCAGGATTGTTTATGGTTTTGTGTATATATATATTATGTGTATATATATATGGTTTTGTATATATATATAGCTGCTATAGAAATGGTAAACAGAAATTATTTGGTCTTTAATGAAAGCTCTCTTTTCCTTTAGAAAACTTTTGGGTAGGCAGGTACAAATACACTTGATCTGTGTTTGGGAGCATGTCTGCCTGATGTTCTATATTACAGAGAATGAGCTTTTTATTGCTGATGGCAGCAGGTAATCAAACAGGTTCACACAGAAGACAGGGTTATATGCTCTCTAAGACGCCTCAGCATTACATCTATAGTTGTTTATATGTTGCTATATTTTTACCAATTAACTATAATTTACAATAAATTGACATTCATACATTCTGTTTTGTACACGGTGCATAATTACCTTTAAAAATGATTGTGATCTTTAATACTGTTAAACGACTGTCACTTTCAGATGTGGTTTTGTTAGCTGATTTTTTATATACATCTATAAAAAGAATTGTGATTAGAAAATGCAACTTGAAATCACTGGAATATTTGAGTAGTGATAAAAATTTACTGCCAGGTACCCAACCATCTATACAGCTTACTTCAGGCCACTGAAATTAATGTAATGGCTTATGGTTATAAAGTATTGATACTGTTAAGAGACAAATTACTGCCAAAAGAAAAATGATTTGTCTTACAAACATGGCTCGTGTAATAGTTTACATATTAGGTGGGGTAAAAAGCTATTTGGTACCAAAAGACTTCCACATTAATATATTTTTTTCCCCGAGGACAATTGTGAATGTATTTTCAGCCATTCCTACATGACTTTTTCAAAATAAACCCAACGCTTTTATTATTTTTATAGCACCAGAGGAAATTACTTCTTTTTTTTTTGATTGTATATATTTATTAAACCAGCTTTTTAATAGTTATGAAAATTATCTTGATAAAATAGCACAATCTTTAACCAAAGTTACACAGGCAGCCTCCTTGGCTGTGTTACATCTTTTCTCCCTTTCTTTTAAGGTTCTTCTTCTTCCTTGTTTTCTTATGTTTCTTCTGCTGTATTGGTACAGTCCGCAAGCATGTCTTCTATGGTTCAAGTTTGTCATCTAATCAGTCCACACATGCTGACTACAATATATATAGATACATATTTCTATGATTTATTGCATTTTTATCATCTCCCATTTCTCTTCTGCGCGTTGTAGTTCTGACATCTCCTCACAGCCTCATAATGACCTTTTTTCACCATTTCCATGATGTCGAGATGCATTCCATGACTCAACTGTTTGCTAGAGAGCAAGAGATCTCATTTGGAGAGTGGTAGAGTGAGAGAAGCACCTCTATCTTTCTGGATGCATGAGCACATCATCAGTTCCCTGTGGACACACTGTTTCAGCCTATTAAGTTTTCTGGTCTTGATGGAATTTACTGGATAAAATCTGTTCTGTTGATGTAACCGTAAGGCCCTCACTACTACCCCAGGGAGGACCCCCCACAGTCCCTGCTCCTGAACCCCAAGGAGCAGCCAGTTCCCATTGAGACCTGACAGTAAATAGGGACTAGAAATCTTCTGAAGTAATGCCTTCACTTCACCCCCTTTGCCACAACCTTCAGTGTGTCATAGTGAAGGAATCAGACTCGGGGCTTCCTGTACCAGAGAAAAGGTTTCTGTCCACCTCAAAAAGGTGCCTGGAAGCCTTGGAGTGGCCCACTGGTCATTCATGCCAATCATGAATGTGTAGATGCACATGTGTATATATATTACATATGTATACATCTGCAGATGTGCACTCTGTTTATATAACAGATATAGACAGATGTCTGAGAACTGTATTATCTCATTTTAACCTTTCAACTGTATTTTAACCTAATTTTCATCTGATTTATTGATGCTATATGAATACACATGTGCTAAATAAATAACTAAAACATGAGAGACAATAAAATGACAGAAAATCAGGCAAGAAAAAACCCCACAGAGTACAGGGTCCATGAAAAGGAGATCCCCCCAGAGCTTGTCAATATTCAGTTAAGAAATCCTGTAGCTTGGCCTGTCAGAAACTCTTTGAAATGAAGAGGTCTCTGGGCAGGCTTAGCAGGCCGTCCACGTGCTCGGTGCTGCACGATCGATAGGTAATGAATGCTTACAAAGTGACACTATCAGCAAGGGAAGTCTTCCTGCTAATGAAGAAAAGACGGGGATTTAAGGGAAGGAAATTGTCGTGCTGTTGCTGTGTATTAGCTTCAAATTCTTGAAGGAGCTGAGTCCTGGCCTGGACTGTTGCTGTGTGAGGAGTTTTAGATCGAAGAGCCCAAGAACGAGTTCAGAGGTGCTAAAGGAGAAGTTAGCTGTATTCTGGAGTTCATTCTTGTGCTAGGTCATTAAGAGAAATTGGCTAATAACAGCTTTTCTTATTTTTATTGTTGGATTTTTTTTTTTGAAATGGCACCTTTTTTAGCACTGACTGGGACTTTATTCTCTCCTAAGGTCTGAATAATCTTGAGGCTACGCACACCTATAATAAAAAGGACAGTCCCTGTACAAAACCCATAAATAATGACCTTAACAAACTGAACCCAATAAAAAGTATTTCAACAGTATAAGTGCTCAGGCAATCATCTGCAAGTGACTGTTACCTAGAAAGTAATATAACCTATTTTACTGACTTGTGGTTGTTATATATTTACTCTGTCAAAGCAAATTGTCAAAGCTCCTCTACTGTAAAACTGTGGTGAGTAGTAACATTGCAGAGCTGAGCAGCTGCTCTGTGGGGAAGTTGCTGAGAAGACCAAGAGAAAAGTATGTCTCCACTGTAGCCTTGTAATGCTTATGGAAAAAAAAGCAGATGAAAATCCTTGACTGAAGGCTTGTATGATTAACAAATACACCTGCTTATCTGAATGGACATCTGAGCTTGTGGCTCACATCCAGGCCTGGAGTTTTACTTCATTCTGCAGCTCATCTGCCTTTCTTTTCCATGGAACCTGACTGTACTGTAGGGTTTCTACCTGCATATCCTGCTGCTTTAGGCCTGCCTCCCAGTATTTCAGCATCCACAGAGAAAGGTTTCATGCTCATAGATTGAAGGTGACATGCATCTAGAGTCAACTAATCTGTAGAAAATGTGTATGGAGAATTGATCAGAAACATACTGTGACTTTCTTGGGCTTATACTTGTAGTGATTTATTTTAATTCAGTCACGGGTATTTACCTTCATTCTTAGCAGAATCTCAATTGTTTGTTTCGTTGGTTTTGTCATTGCTCTTGTGTTTTCTTGAAATTAGCAGATGATGATGTCAGCTCAAAAAGCTAGCATCATGGAACTTGAACACCAAACTTAGAGTTCCTGGATATTAAGTTTATGCAGTTCTTATGCTCAATACATTCCTGTTCAAAATGGTTTAGTATCTTGCACTCACTAAGAAAATAAACTTGGTTAACAATCTCTGCAATTTTCTCATCTTGGCCATTTGACATTTGCTCTTTGTTTGTGGTTAAAACTGTAAACTCAAAGAAGAACTGGCATTGGTTCCCAAACCCTATTTTTCTCCACAGGAAATCTTGTACAAGGTTCTCATGTTCAAACTGGGTAAAAGCACTGTCATTTTAGTAATGGGCAGCACATTTCTTTTAGTGGAAAATACTTTGGGTGCCTGTTGCCTTGGGAAACAAGCAGAGAAACCAAGACCAAGCATCAGATGATATTTCTGTGAAGAATATGTTTTGTGCTTCCCTTTTTTTCTTTCTCAAGGCTACTGCAGAGATGAAGGTTTTTTGGCAGATAATGGATGTCTGTCTTGACAGGGCTTGTGAGATTTTATTGTGAGTCTCTGTTACATCAGTAAAAATGTGAAGTACATCAGTTAATAAAGTTTTCCATTAGTCTCTCAAAACAATGATAGAAATATGAGCAGATAAAAAAAAGAAACAAATCCTTAAAACAAAAGGCATTTTAAAAGATAGGTGCTAGAAGATAGATAAATTCATTAAGAAGTGAACCGGCTAATATATATTAGTGCTTACTTTCTGTATTTTCTAAAGTGCAGAACCTGCAATTGACCATCACTTTTTTCTTTGTAGACCTTACAGAAACAGAAGGATCTGAAATCAAAGGACTTCTGAAACAGCCATATGAACCATATCTGCAAGACCATACTAAGGACCATTAAAGGTAAAAACTTTACATGCCTCTGTATCCTCAGCAAGAATATAACTGCTGGTGTCCAGTGTCCAGTTACTTGATTTATAGAATGTAAGAGAGAATTATAGAAGCTGCTTCTGATTTTATCTTTTATGATATCAGGGAAAAAAATATGCATTTTTGTTTAAACTAATCAAAGAGGAAAATTGGCTTGTATGGAGTGTCTCTGTTCCGTCCAAACTGAACTTTGTGCTATAATGGTGATCTACTTAAGTGAGCTGGTTATACATGCCTCAGTTAAACTCTTGGCTTAATAAAATAATCTACAGAGAGCTTTACACTGTTTAGTTTACTGCACTTCACATTGTAATCTTGAGTCAAGGAACACAGCAGACAAAGATTTATGACTGGTTTTCTCTTGCTGTCTTCAGCAAGGTTTTTGTAGTTTGTAGGGCAAAAAAATCCTTCTCTCTCTGAGTGACAAAAAAAAAAAAAAGAATTGCAGTCCTAACTGGTAGATTATTATTTTTTTTAATGGTTTAACAATAATAATTAGATGTAGTGGTATATTTATCTATGCAACCTTGCAGTGCACTCTTCAAATGGGAATGGTGCGGCTCATTAGTTTGTTTGCCTTGTATTCACTCTTTCTGACAACTGCAGATGCTTTGTTATTTTCTAATAGTGACTGTATAAATTTGCAAATATAAAACCCACTCAGTTTTTGACAACTATTTATTTGTAAGTTAGTAAAGGTAAAGATTTCTAGCTTTGCAGTTCAGTTTGTAACAGTGAGAGATTTAAATAATTTTACACCATTTGCTTTTGTGAGTTCTACCCTCAGAGAAATCCGCATTAAATCAGTGGCTTCCACACAAAATTAGCTGAGATGGTAGGAGCTGAGGGTTACGCTTGGAGCTAACGTTGTGAAAATATTTCTGTTGCTTTGATGTGCCCTGATGAGCCTCATTTAAGACACAACAAAAATCTACAGTTTTCACAATGGATGCTGTAGGCTTGGAAAAAAAGTGGCATCTCTTCTCTTTCACAAGACTCTGTTGAGCATACTTGAACCTGGTGTGCATTTGCCCATTGCTGTAGCGTGTTTTGCTATGCTCACACACTCCACTGGAATGTAATTTTTATTACCAGCTAACCTTAACCTCATGCAAAGCAGTGATGAGCAGAAGAAATCCAGTCCTTGCCCTTTTACTACCTATCTTTGTCGTGTTAGCGATGGTGGCCCAAACATAAAAGCTCTTTTTATCTTCCGTTCTTTATCTCAGATACAGCATGTTTTAATACATTGTAAGAAGGAGGTAATTATCTTTATATTTGCTATTTCTGGAGATACTGTTTGATATTATTAGGAGGTTGGTTTGCATTGCCATCATATGCTCTTTTAATTCAACTAAGGATTGATTTTTTTTTTAAAAAGTAGACCTTACTCCTCAGCCTGCTGCTGTACATGTTTATATCGTTGGATTGTCCTTAGCTGCTGTATGTCAAAGTTTTGATACCAAATACGGACTAGGAAGCTAACAAATTAAGGCAGGAAGAGAAAATAAAACAACTCCAAAATAACATTCTTTCTGCCATGAAGTTGTGACCTTTGCACACTTAAAAAAGGAAGCCTTTTGAGCTTGATCAACTTGGGTCTTTTTCAGCATTCAGATGTGACTCTCTAACATCAATTTGAATAAGCCATTTGGAGTCAAATTCACAGCTATGTGCTCCAGAAGTTTTTTTTTTCCTGAATGATATGCAGGCCTCACTCACAAAGAGGGCCACACACAAAAGAGCAGTGATTAAAAACATTAGAGATGTGGAAGTGTCTTATGAGAGAATTGAGTATTTCACATAGAGCAAGCCGGAGCTTGATAAAATAATTCTTTTGTATCTTTACTCATTCATGTGGCATAAAATTAAGAACAAAAGGGACTTCTTGATTAATGACCTCTGCTAATCATTCCAGTAGAATACACAGAGACATTTCATATTTGATTCCACTACCAAATTAAGTTTGCATTAATCATAAATGTCACTTGCACACAAATCACACATAAATATTCAGAGTGATCTATATTTTATCAGTTACAACGGAATGCTTGGCAGCCAGCGAGGGTTTAAACAAGCAATTAGTGAAAAAGTTATTAAACCTTTTAAACAAATGTGATGCATGAAACCCAAATTAGAGGCGTTCAAAGAAATTTAACAGTGTCTTGATTACACAGGTGCCTGAGTTGGAGACAGATTTGCCATGTATGAAAAGAAAAGGAATATGCATTAGAGCCTAGCATGCCACAGAATTTTCTTTCCTTACTTTTAACATCTTTGATAAAAAGTTTTGAAAACTTCCCCTGGCAAATGCCACAAAAGCAATTTCTGAGAGTCTTTTCCTTAGGTTTGTATTTGTGTTGGTCCTCATGCTTCCTCTTTTTTACATTGCTCTAACTTACCAGTTTTGCATTCCTTTTTATGACCATACAAATTCATAGCAAATTAGTCTAAAACTGTCCAGAGAAAATATTTTAAAGGGACCTATATATATATTATTTTTTAAATTGCATGTCATGGTTTAAGTTGATCCAACTGGCAGCAAAACGACCATGCAGCCACTCGCTTGCTCACTCCTCTTCCCCTCCAGTGGGATGGGAAAGGGGGAAATGCAACAAAAGGCTGGAGGGTCTTGCCCAGCTCTGCTACCTCCTCCCCCCAGCAGTGCAGAGGGGCAGGGAATGGGGGTTGTGGTCAGTTCCAGTCCATCCCGTGTTGTTTCTGCCACTTCTTTCTCCTCAGGGGGAAAGCTCCTCACAGTCCTCCCCTGCAGCATGAAAGAAGTAAAGACGTTTTTATCAATTCATAGAAAACAATAGAATTATTGCTTAAACTTTAATTTATTTGTTGTAGTTCAGTTCTAATGTTGATAAAAATTCAGAGTGTCCATGAAGGAAATCTTGAGCATAAGAAGGGAGCCAGCAGAAAGGTTTGTTAGTCTCCCTTCTTATGCATTACTATTGTACATGGTTCATGGTTCGTTATGTACCTTGGAAGAACATAATTGATGTTGTTCCTGTCAACAGACCTTGAAAGCAGTCTTGATAAGGATGTGGATAATAAAAAGTAATAATAGCAGAGGCATCATTAAAATAATAATTCATTAAAATTTCCTTTGATTTATCAGATTAACATAATAAAATTAAATTCCAAGTAATTGTCTCTCACATCGACTTAGCTTGACGACTTGAAAATGGCTTGTTTGCTTGTTATTTAGTCTATAAAATTTTACCTCTCTCGCAAATCCTGTTTCATTTTAAAAATGCAATTTTTTGTGATCATTAAGCTAAAATTTATCTCAAAAAATATTAAATCCTAAATCAGGCCAAAATTAGTGTTAGGCATCTATGAATAATAGAAGAAATACAAACTTTTACGTGGGCAATTCAGACATCTTTTTTTCATATTTGTTATTTCACTATAAACAATTTCTCAAAGGCTGTTACAAAGGCACAACCCACAGAAAACATTGCATGTGTTTCTACAGTGAATATCTGTATTTTTCTGCAGGATGTTTTAGTTGCAAATGTTTCTCATGCTTTTGCAGACCGGACGTATTAGTAAGTAGTCATTCTGAACATTTTTGCCTGCCAAAATGTAGCTGCTAGGAGAATGCACAAGTAGTTCATAAAATAACGTTTGCAGATTTTTTTACTACAATTATTGATGTGAATAGAAAAACTGGGGGTTAGTCTCAAATAGCTATGAATACCTAAGGGTCCACTTATTTTCTCAAGGCAGCTTTATATTTTGCTAAAACTGCACCTGACTGACATAGCTGCGGACAAATAAAGATAAAAATCAAACCGATAGTTTAACCAATAGACTGCATTAGAAATGTTGCATTGCAGCATTTCAGTGAACAAACAGCTGCATTTGTGCTCTCTGATACATCTAAATTATTAGTTTGAAACGATCCAAATGCTTCTTTTCAGCTGAAGAAATATGTAGAGTTCTGACATGTGTTGGAAGTTATGTTGAGACTCAACAGAGAAATGTTGACAGCCGTGCCTTGGGTTAGCTGAATACTGTGAAGAGCTATTACATGAGAATTCTGAGAAACATTTACCTTGCCTTTCTATAGAAAGATTATCTTCAAAGTTAAAGACTACGAAGGCAGTATTTTTGACTAATAGAGAATTTTGTAACTTGAAAAACATGTGCATATCTACCCGTATCTCAGAATTTTTAGAGCCAAATAATGTACGGTCCCAGACTGCAGCCGAAAATAAGATCCCTACCATTCCCAATCAAGGTAGATTTGGATCCAGGAAGCACAATCCCTCCTATAAATGTTTGTACACATATTTTAACTGAATAATGAGCAAAACAAAAAGCAAGCAAGACAGCGGATACGTAATCCTGAAGTGAATAAATATGACACAGAAGAAACAATGTGTGACTTTTCCTCACTTCTTAAACTGATGATCTTAATTTTTGCAATGCATTTTATGGATGTCACTTCACACAAATTATGTGGAGCTAATCTGGATAGACCTCTAACTAAGCTTTTCTGGCCCTCAGGCACCTAGGTCTTGGCAGTCTCCTGCTATTTGCTGTCAATGTTCAACTTACATTATTTCTTTAGCCCATGAGAACCTTTTAGTATTCTATAGCATGCATTTTTTTTTCCATTTTCATTCTATTTTCTGTAATTAGGTAGTACTGTAGAGTGGTTGATACCACAACTTCCCTTGTCTCCAATGGTTTGTTTTTTGGTTTTTTTTATGTGTAATAGAGCATCATACGCCAGCACCACTGTAGCTAATAAGAATTAATATTTCCATATTAAACTCCTATACTCAGTCTTTATTAACACAGCTGCAAAAATTTCCGAGTTGAAAGCTGGCATTACAGATGAGTCAATAAGGAAGAAAAGGCTGATGGTTTCTCTGAAAATGTATTATATCCAGAGCTACTCTACAGGTTGCTATGTATTAGTTTTCTGAGTGTCCTTTTTTGCTTTAGTGCATCTGAGAAGGTTTACATCCAAACTGTCGCTTGAGCTTAAAGAGTGCTGCAGAATCTTTTGGCTTTCACTGTACAGAATTTGTAAATTATATTTAATGTTGCTAGACATTATACATATATTTTGCTTCCTAAGTGGAATGAAAAAATGTTCAGTCATGCTAATGATAAATATGTCATTTAGAATATTGACATTGACAGCTTTATGTATTAATTCTTACCGTTAGATATTCTGTTTGTATATAGCACATATATGTGCAAAGATGGTGGTCTCCACTAAAAAGTTAGCGTTTATCAAAGGTAGCTTAGTAACACAAATGAACTTCTTTAATTAGAGGAAAGTACTGTGGCATCTCAGAATTCATAACATTTATCAAGTACAGACTGTTCACTGGTGAACTCCTGTGATATTGCAAACAGTCTGGTGAGGAGAAACTACAATAAACAAAATAGAAATAAAAGGAGATCTGAACTTTTTTTTCTAGTTTATCCAGCCTGGATTACTAGTTGGGGCATGAGAGTTTCGTGGAGGCACTGAGAAATGTATTCCACCTTTTTCTTATCTCTGATTATGCATTTAGATTTGCATCTGCTGTTGCAATTCGTGAGAATAAATAATGTGTTATAATTTAATAATTAAAAATAGGCAAGCAAACAATAATCACACTCTAGATTGAATTAAATATAAAGATAGATAAATACATTCTGATGCGTTATATTAATCTTGAAATCTAGAAGGTGCTGAATTAGCTTCTCTCGATCTGTCTTCCCTTCCTTGTTGGTAAGGTGCTTCAAGGTTAGACTTTTAGCAGGACATCCAGGAAATTAAGTTTCAGGCTCACTTTAGGACATGAATCAAAATGAGTGCTCCAAGAGACTTCATTTTAGTATTCAATAATTTCACTTGCATTTTAAATTGTTAAGCGAAGTCCTGACACTAAGTAGACAAGTGAAACAACCATTGAATAAGCCCCAAGAGAACTTATTAGGGAATTTAGTGGCAGGGAATTTAGTGGCTGTTTGGTGTCTATTTTTAAGGACCTTATAAAAGACAATTAGAGGCAGGTGTCCCTTCCAAATGAAAAGTAAAGATAAAGACCTCATGTATTTCGTATTCTTTATTCTAAAGGTTCAAACAGCGAAGGTGTGACTGGACTCTGGTAAAGTTATTTTTGATAAAAATTGGCTGATGGTCTCATCAGATTCTCTCCAGGGGTGTATTTGTAGCGTGGTAGTTAGTCCAGTAATTACGGACAGTATTCTTAGCAACTTTAACCAGCAGATGATTAGGAAGTTTATATGAATTAATAATTGGTCTTAATGATGAGTTTTTCTAGAACATTAAAACTGCTTTTCTATTTTAGCTTGCTTCAATTCATAGCAGGCAGTTACACTGAGAACCAACTCAAATCTTTGCGAGTGTTCTTTTAGGAAAAAAAAATGAGTCTCAAAATGCTTTGTAGTAAAAGCAAAGGTGTTCCCGAGTCTCAGGTCCAGCTTGTGTGAAGAAGCAGCATTTGTGTCGTTTTTCACTTGAGAGCAAAATTGTCAACCCATGAAGTGTGGAGCTGTCTATTCCCAATTTTAACTATAAGAAATTCTAGAGGAGCAGTCTATTAGATTATGTCAGTGTTAATTTCACTGTTTGTTAGATGTTAGACCATAAAATAAAGCAAAATTTAATAAGGTAAATTGCTGACAGGTTTCCAAAGAGCTGCAGAAAAAAAAAATATTAAGGTATCAGTTAATCAATTTAAGCTAAATAGATTGGGAGAGAGATTTATTAAGAATAAAATTTCAAATTTAGTTTTTGATAACGTCAAATATTTTTATATGGGGTCAGTGGACTGCTGCAGAGGTAGAGGAAGAGAAATAGTGTCCTTTTCTTGAGTCAACTCTACCAACCCTAAGGGAGAATTGTAGGTCAGGTGCTAAAATGAGAACAGAGACCTTTCCACAGTCGCTGGTGTTTCTTAACCATACTTTAAGGAGGTGACTAAGAATGAAAGAAATAAAATTATGCAGCGTCAAAGCTTTGGTCATATTTGTGCAAAACAGCGGAACTGAACTGCCAGTCAACAATCGTCTGTCCTGGTCTTAAAAACTGCCCATTTGGAAGCCTCTTGATTTCTAGAGGCTACTTAGTAGCAACTTCATCTCCCTGAAACTGCTTTTCATTAGAACCGTGAATACATTAAAAATTACAATTAATGATGTTGTGTTTTTTTCAAGATATTTTCAGTTTAAGGTTTTGCATTTTTAACTATTTAACTGTACCTCATAAAATTTAAATTGTGGTATTTCAAAACAGTAAGAGGGAAAGAGGGAAACATGTTTAAATATATTGACATGAAATATTTTTAGATTTATTTTTTGGTTGTTAATTTGGTGGAACCTGGGGAAGTCACTGCAGTCATTTTATTCTATTAGTTTCACGCAACTCATTTTTGGTAAAAAACTATTCCTCTAGTTTCTTTACTAGAAGAAAGGGGTCGGGCGAGAAGAGTGTCTATACTATAAAACAAATGAAAAATGGAATGACAAACCACTAAAAAGAGAATTAGTTTATTCTGAAAATGTCAGAGCAGTAAACTTTGACATTCGTGAATTAATATTTCCACCCATATGTTTCTTTCCAACAACATTCTGGTATGCTGGCATTCACAGACTGTTTTGTTTATGATGTGATCACAGACTCTCAGCAAATATGCTTCCTTCAAAGTGGCACTGCCTGGATTCAATCCAGACTCAGTCGTTTCAGCCGAGAAGATGACCCTACTGGGGCCCCGAGCAGGGTTGCAGCTCAGTGCCAAGCCTTTGCCCAAAGGATAGCGAAGTGTGATTTTGATCCAATTTCTGCATGAGCTTGGAAGAAATTTGACGTGTGATTGACTTAGTGAGTTTCTTGTGATCCACCATGGGATTCTCCTTCCTGTCATTTCCTAAATCTTTTATGTAAATAACACAGGGCCAACTTCAATCTGTGATTTTTTTTGCCGATAAATTTTGAATCTTGATTTCTAATGTCAAAAGGAAGCCAAACGGCATGAAAATATGAGCTCATTTCATAGTCACATTTTTTATTTTAAGGAACTGAAATGTTTTATTTGTATAAATGGCAAGCTGGACTGGTCCTTCAAGTGCTCTTGAATGCGTTTGTGTTGAAATTTTTTAAGCTACTGATAAAATGTATTTGAAACAAGGGTGAGTCAAAGGATCACATCTAAAAGGGCACAGTAATGCTAACAGCCTATCAGGAACTTAACTACATGACAGCTCTGAAAACAAATGCAAAGCTGCCAATATTATCTGGGGAGTCAGCCAAGAAGCCAGATGCTACCAAAAAAAAAATAAAAAAAATAAAATCCTCTGCTTTTTGGCATTTTGGCATCTCATGGGTGCCACTGAAGGACAAAAAGATGCAGTGTACGTTATAGAACAATATGGTAGGCCTCAAACACCTCTACTGTTGTTGAGGGCAGTTTCCTGCTGAAGAGTGATGGTATCAAAAAACCCAAACGAATAATATCTGGTAGTACACAAAAAAGGATGTGGGAAAGAAAAGCAGTTTTCCGGTTCACCTTCCTTGTTATATTAAACTTGGGAATCACAGATATTCAGATGAGGTGGGGAATGAGCTAAACTAAATCAAAAATTTCATTAGATCTGGCCTCCAATATTAATTTTTGAGTCAACTTGCTGCTGTGTGAATCAGATGAATTAAAAAGGCAGAGAAGTACTTAGCAAACAGTCCTGCAGAGAAAAACACGTCAAATTGGTTTTATTTACCTTTTGTTTAGGACTGAGAGATAAAATCAAGAATAGGTATTTTTTTAAATTAAAGATTCATAAGATGGATCTTGATTTGTGTTATCTGTTTCTGTGAATTTTCTTCGCCCTTTATTTTAAGGGCTGACTGGAATGATACGTGTGTCCTGCTTAATATGCAATTGCATTAATAACTGCAGTGTTTTTTCTCTAGATATTTAGTTTATTAAAAGCTATCAATGTACTTTAAAAGAGCTGATGCATTGTATTTTGGAGGTGAATTTTGCTTAGAACTATTAGCAGAAATTATCACGGAGGTGTTTTTAAAAGCTCTTTGAATGTATTGCTCTTGCCTGAGCAAAGAGTGGAATAGAAGAATATAACATATAGGGAACTATCATTAATATCTGAGATTATTGACAACATATTGAAAGAACATTTGGGAGGTATGATCCAGTTCAGATAAAACAAGTGAGTTTCTGAGTCTGTAAGTTCCACGAATCCATTTTATTTTAAAATATCTCACACTATGCCTCCCAGTGTCATTTTTTTCTCTTGTGGGGGCACATGGAACTTTTCCTTTGGTTTTACGTGAAAATTATTGTTATGGTAGCTCAGTTTCACTTGGTTACTTTATTTGAGAAGTGTGAAGATAGTGTTAATAGGATTGTAATAATTTCTGTGTAATGGTTTTTTTCTTTAAACAGAGGGAAGTTCTTTAAGTTTTAGATGAGGGATGAAGTGAATTTACTAGAACTAGAAGCAGGGAATAAGAGGCCAAATATTGCACTTCCTTGTTGTGTGGCACAAAAACCTGTACCCAAAGCCAAATACTCTTTCAGCAAGCTGTTCTTCCTAGATAACTACCAGATTCTTCTGAACACCAAGGTTTAAATGCAGATCAGATTTCCAGCTAACAAAATGTAAGACATTGAAAAAAGCAGGGATATTTTGAAGGAAAGAGTCCTTTTTTTTTCAATAGATACTTTCTTCATATCTCCCCCACCCACAGGCTTAGTGGGATTCATTACAATAAAATCACATCTTAATAAGGCTGCATTTTAAAATTATATATATTCTCTGATAGGTGGGAAGGATTCCAGAATGCTTATTTACTCTCAGTTCACTCATCATTCCTCTCGGAAGTGCCCTAAACAGCTCAGTGGCTAAAACGGCCCTTTCATTATCGTGAGCATCAATGGGACTTTTCAGAAGCTCTGTGATTTTAAAGTGTTTGCTTCAGACAAGAAAATCTGGGGAAGGATACAAAACCTCATCCCTCATAATGTAAGAATGGACAACCTAATGTTTCACAGTAATTTCCCATTTTTTTTCTGTTTCTATCATGTAAAACAACTGACATCAAATACTGCTGAGAACAATTTCACTGGGGAGTTGTGAATCCAGAAACTGAGTTTGTAGGTAGCAGGAAAACCAGCTACAGCACTCTGTAGCACATCCCACTGTGAGCAATGACTTGCACAAAATACATTCAGTTCCAGTTGAACATCAGCCAGTTACAATTTAATCCTCTTCCCAATACTGGCAGCTTTCTCTTCCTCATTCTATTCTCTTTACCTTGAAAGAAACTGTACGATTTGATGCCGTTTTCCTGAACTGCACTATTTTGCAATAATGCAGACCCAAGCTCCAAGAATACATTTTAGTTGAACTTACCAATACTATTAAACCAATTCTGACACGACTAAAATCTCTCCTTTAGATCAGTGAAGAATGCAGTGTGACTGCAAACCCGCACATGTAAGGAAACCTGTAAGTCCATAATGTGTCTACGCAGATTCATTCCGTGTCTCAAAATACTGTACATGTGTGAGCAGCAGAGCTCGTTTTGATCCCACTTTCACCTAGAGAGCATTGAGAGAAGAGAATGTGGTACATTGGCTGAATTTTTAGATTTTTACAACTCCAGAATATGTTATGCGTGCCACTTTACGCACCTGAAAAGGTGATTTTTACTCCTCTGATTTTTGCTCCAAGAGACTGCCTCCCAGTAAAGCCATAGAACTCCAAAAGGATAACACTTCATGTTTCTTTCAAAAATTTCTATATCAAACAATTCAGTCAAAAGCCTCCCTGAGTGTCCACGCAGAAGTCAGGACCTAGGAAGAGCCGCTGTGATACTGTTTGCCCATATTGCAAGTTACAGCTTCTCTGAATGGGAAAGGGAAATGATCAAGAACAAAAGGGTGGTATCTCTTTTCCTCACCATAATCCACTGACACAACAGAAAAAATAGAAACAGGAGAAAAGGTCTGCTAAAGAGAAGGCTTTCTTTACTTTGGAAGAAAGGAGGAGCACTAAAGACTTCTGGGCGTGTATCCAACACCTGATGTTGTGAAAGCCTTTATGATTTCTCACATCATGGCGGAGTGGGGAAAAAAAGGTATGACAGTACGAAAGGAGAAAGTAATAACGCGTTTCTTGTGAGTGTCTTCAGGGTCAGCCACTCTGCTCTGTAAAGGGGAGAAAATGCTAATATGCTGTAGCAAACAGATTGACCACACTTTGGAATTTCAGGTGAAATCATAATTTTCCTTCTTTTTTTTTTTTTTTTTTTC
>VWZK01000357.1:20396-99375 GCA_013396935.1 Baryphthengus martii
TCCATGACTTTAAAAGCTACCTTAGCAAAGCTTATCTTGACTTTGTGATTCCATGAGAATCATAGCTCCGAACAGCAATTCCTGTACCCGTAATGACTCTGTTGACAGTGTCAGGGAACAAACAGGCAAGCTGTGGAAAACACTCTTGACTGCGTTATGGATTTGGACATACATATATTGTCAATTGTATTTTACCAAACATTTAGAAAACTATAGGAAAAAAGATGTTGCCTGCACAACCATTCCAAATACCAAGAAATCAAGGTAATCTTACCTTCCCAAATAATATATATGTTATGCTGCCTTTCTTTATGCTCTAACCTTTTGAATACACTATCGCTAAATATAGGTACCAAAGGAGGATATGGTATATTTTCTCAACCTTCATCCTTGCTGGGAAACAGCACTAAGTCTAGACTTCTTGTGGCTTCTTTGTTTTGTTTTGTGATTAGGAAGGGAACATTTCTTTAGTTTTGATGGACACTGAGGCCTTTCTGATAGAATGGTATTCCGAAGAGTGTGTGGCCATCTCCTGCTTTAGAGATTTATATCTCCTAAGGCTGGGTTGGATGGGGATTTGAGCAACCTGCTCTAGTGGGAGATGTCTCAGCCCATGGCAGGGGTGTTGGAATGAGGTGATCATTAAGATCCCTTCCAACCCGAACCACTCGATGATTCTATGATTCCTACTTAGAAGGGGAAAGAGGAAAAAAAAAGCAACATCAATATGAGTTTGCAAATCCTGTAATGGGCATGGGATCATAGAAGCATAGAATACCAGATTGGAAGGGACCTCAAGGGATCATCTGGTCCAATCTTTCTTGTCAAAAGCACGATCTAAACAAGATGGCCCCATCCCCTGTGGATCAGTGCTTAGCTTTGCCTGGAATTGACTTTAAAGTAATGCTGAGCCTTACAGTTAGTTGAAATGGATGGAATTGAGAGAGGTAAAGATAGCAGGTTGAGAAGTTTTCAGATTTTTTTTTTTTAACTAAGCAAATAAATAAATGTTTATCTAAGAGTGTAGAATCTAAGGACATAGTTGCTGTTTAAGAGTTGGTGTCTTTAAAGAAGCATTGGTTTCTTGAAATGACTGTATTTACTTAGAAAACCATGGTATTTTGATATTCTCCAAGATTGAGGAAAACAGACAGGCTTATTTCAAGTTTTGGAGTGATAGAAAAGTGTCTATGACCAACATGAGAAAACAGTCTCTTCATGCTTTTCAATGTTCAAAACATATTCAAATGTTAAAACCCAATAATTTAATTGCAATAGCAAACTCACTGATGTGTGTTTATCTTTCTTTTACACACAGGGATTTACTAAAAATCACCTTACGGAAAAGTAGTTCTATGTGCTAAAATCCAAACTCAATGGAGCACTGCGCACAAAAGTTATTAAAATCAAATGGTTCCTTTAAACTTTAAATTCAAACTCAGAGCACTAGCTAATCCAAAGGGAAATTAAGTAAAATGCCCCTCTGGGAAATGGTAAAATCAATGTAGTCAGGAAGAAAGTTAAATGATGAACCAAAATAGGACCAATTAAATTCCTTGCAAAATATGTATTTTCACCATATGTATACAGGCCTGTGTGCACATATCCAAACACTCAACACTCAAATTGCTTAATTACTGCAAAAGAGCACACTTCTAAAAATCATGTGAGCCTCTTCTTTTTTATTTTGTCTCAATCCGAAGACAAAGAACTCCTTTAAACTTTTTGTTTGTTGATATTTTCTCGTTGTACAAAACATAAATGTCAAACCTTTAACAGAGCAATCATATTACCAATATATAATTCTGATTTATCTTTTCTAAGTCCAAGGTCAAGTGTTAGGAAAAAACATCCTGCCTCTGACAACCTTTGTAGATCCCACACTCAGTCAAAGGCCATTTGGTAATTTATATGACATGATGATAAGCCCAGTTTCTCCATAAAATTTGAGAGCAAATCCAATCTTCACAATGTTCATTATTTCTCTCAAAGAGAACTAAACAATAGATGGTTTCTGTTTCATAGAAATAACTCAGTACAGATAAGCAAATACATTGCTATAAATGACTTGATAGACTTCCTGGCCATCTGTGGATAGCAAGGATCAATGTTTGCCGTAGCCGTGAAAGCCAGCATATCTACCAACAGGTTTGGGATTCCTGTAAATACGACTAAGACCTGCCACTGATATGTGTGGCTTAGACAGCTATCGACCATGTATGTCCTCCTTTGCATCTAATTCTTCACCTGAGAGCTTATTTGATTTTCTTTGCAAAATCAGATGGTCTAAAAAACAATATCCCTCCCCTTAAAACCGATTTTCTCTCTTATTTCCTTAGTCCATTGTGGCTGGAACAGATGGTGTTAATATCCAGTATGAGTGAGCACGCCTCAAAATGCGAGCCATACAGAGTGAGAGGCACAAGTATTTTCTCTTCTTCAGATCTGTTTGTTTCATAAACTAAACTAATTATTTTGCTCTGTTAATAAAATCATAGAATTGTAGAGTGGCTTAGGTTGGAAGGGACCTCAGAGATCATCTAGTTAACCCCCCTGCCATAGGCAGGGATGACTCTCAACTAGACCAGGTTGCTCAAGGCCTCATCCAACCTGGCCTTGAACACCTCCAGGGAGGGGGCATCCACAACCCCTCTGGGCAATCTATTCCAGAGCCTCGCCACCCTCATACTGAAGAACTTCTTCCTAAGATCCAGTCTAAACCTATTTTCCTTCAGCTTAAAACCATTTCCCCTTGTCCTGTCAGTGGACACTCTTGTGAAAAGTCCCTCTCCAGCCTTCCCGTAGGTTCCTTTCAGGTATTGGAAGGCAATTATAAGGTTCCCCCCAGAGTCTGAACAATCCCAGGTCCCTCAGCCTATCCTTTGTAGCAGAGGTGCTTCTGGCTCATCTTTGTGGCCTCCTCTGGACTCGCTCCAACAGATCTATGTCCCTCTTACGGTAGGGACACCAGAACAGGACAAAGTATTTGAGATGGGCGTCTCACAAGAGCAGATTAAAGGAGGAGAATCATCTCTCTTGGTATGCTGGCCACCCTCCTCTTGATGCATCCTAGGATACGGTTGGCCTTCTGGGCTGCATGAGTGCACTGCAGAATAAAGTATGCCTTCCTTCTCCTAAAATAGTTTTTACCATTCATGTATTCTTTGTTATATAGAAGTACTGTGCTAGAAATTTTGCTGATGAGTAAAGGAAGTGAGTGAATTTAAAGACCATTACATTGCCTCTTTAAGGGAACTGGTTAAATACCAGTACTTGTAAAGTCCTGCAAAGTACATCTACTGCACCCCATAAAATCAGTTCTGTACAACGTGCTATTGAGTAATTAGTGCTTAAAGCAGAAGTTCTACTTCTTAGTCATCTTGATGCTCAGATTGCATAAGCTAAATTGGTTGCTTAAGGAACCACAAATAACATAATCACAAATTTTATAGGTTTATGTAGGATGTTATGAAAAAAATTGCCTCATTGTCTTCAGTGTGAAACAAGATTACTTTTCCCTAAGCAATGCAGTAGAAGGTACATAAAATCAAGTATGTGAAATCATTGGTTCCCTAATGCCACTCTTCTCAGTAGAGATAATTGCTTCGTTCAGTTCATAAATTCTCCTGCTTGTTTGCATCTGCAGCTCGCCCACAGAACCTCACTCCACTGATCTAACGTTAGATGTTGGTTCAGCTCTGGTATTTCTCATTGCAATACAGCAAGTTGACAGCTGTTAAAGAAGGATCCAATGTCATTATTACTGGCTTTTGCACAGAGATCAATCAAGATCCAACAGGATTTCAGTAATATATTTGCTCTCTAGTAGTGTCTTAATATGCTCCCACCCTTTCACAGAGGGCTTGTCTGATTTCTCATTATGTCATCAATGAAATGTCCTGTGTTTTTACACCTCTCAAGAGACGAAACATATTAATTGTGAGGGAAGATACGGACAAAAATGGGAAGGATCAATTATCTATTATTATTTCTTTATATTAAAGCTTTATTTAAGAAGCTCCAGCCATATCACTGTCCCAAGCAGAAAGAATGACAAAGGCACAACAGCACAGTGAGCAGAAAGAACTTGGAAGATGTTACATGTAGAATTATGATTCATCTAACAGGTATTTAGTCATCATCTGCTCTAGCAACAGGATTAACTCTTATGTTGTAATCAGTCAACTATGTATATTTATATTTTTAGAGTGATTAATATTAATTCATTCCTTTAACTCTTTCTTCTTTGGCTTCTTACTAAGAAAAATACGTACACCAGCTACTCAGAATTTGAGAGACCGCCTATAAGCTCAGTTATTTCCTTCTACACTGCTGCTATATTTTTCATGCCCATATAAAAATTTGTGTGTTAGAAAAGGACTTTCACTAAGCTTTGTTTTCACAAACAATTCAGAAACTTGATAAATAATTCCATTTGCCTTTTTGCAATCAAGCTGTCATCAAAATAATTTGTTATTGCTAATTTATTTTTTTGTTTCTTGAATCAATTGAGCCGTTTACAGATTATGCCAGCTTCCATATATCAAAACCCCCTATTGATCTACAACAAAGACTCCTCAGTAATCTCCTGTTTGGATGGGATTTATCAGTTTCAGCAAACTTCATCTTTTCACTGTGTTAGAACATACGCGTACCAAGTTTTTGACCTTTGAGATCAGTCTACATTGAAAATGCACTTTAATTTTCACCATCTTGTGTCACAAAGAGTTGCTCGGCCCATTTGACTCATAATGGAGTATTTGGTCATAGTATTACCCTCTTTCATATCCTTTTTCCTCTTTAGAGTGGGGGTGAGGGGGAGAGAAGAGTAAAAACCTTTAGGAACATCCATAGAAAACAAATTGAGCTATAAATGGTTAGTTTTCACGTCTCTCTCCTAAAAAAAATTGTATTTGAAGGTCTTTCTCAGTATTAAGAAAGATTCAACATTGGTAGAAACCTATTTAGCCAAGTCCTGCAGTCTAGCAGAGGCCTGGTTTTTGTCACAATAAACAGTAACGTAGCCCTTTGCTAATCTATGGTAGCTTGCGGTTTTCTTTCCATTACTGTGTCTTCTGACTTGCCGCCTTCTCCTAAATTACTCAGTTTCTCTCACTACAACACTTACACAATTTCATGTTAGTAGATTTTGGAGTGTCAGGGATGTTATTAGCCCTGCATCGCTTTCCATAATTTCGTTTATATTAATTCAATATTGTTATTTTTACTTGTGTTCATTTCACATTTGATAAATTGTGGTATTCACCCAAACAGCAGGGCTCATCATTCAAAGACATAGCTTTTGAGAAGGACAACATCAAAGTCAAGTATCTAGTCCAATGTATTGTAAATGTGGGCATTTGTGATTTTTCTCTTGCAAGTTTTCTCTTTGTTACTCTGTGACAGAGCAGCCTGCCCTATGGAAGTACAAGAAGCAGCACTTTCCTAACCAGTGCTGTGTCCCCAAGCTTGCAATGACCCATCCAGTTTTCTCTGGAGAATGAGATGTCCAAATCTGGCCACATTTCTGAACAACATATTCCCTGCATTGCTCAAAAGAAGAGTCTGCCTTAATTTGAAAAAACAAATGTTGAACTCATGGAATGATTTCCACCAGAGTTTTGTATATTTTTTGCTGTTTAAGTTGAAACCCTCTGTTGCTAATGTTAATTTGAATCCAATATTTATCTAGATCGAATGATAAAAAACCTCTACAGAAACTGAATGACCTATGCTAGTTTGGATGAAAACTAAATATTAAATTTCATTCAAGGTGTTGAGGTTTTTTTGTACTTAAAATATCTTGATTTATTTTTTCCAATTTGATAAAATAACGTCGATTTATTTTGGATTAATTTTAAAATTGTTATGAAACTAATAACCCAATTATTTGAACAGCTCTGCTATCAGTTTCTTTATCTTCTTTACCTAAATTCAGATTGTTACTATGTGGAATAAAACTTCAGGTTCTGACACAGAGAGCTTACAATATCTTGTGGCTTAGATGATGATCCTTCACTTACTTGGAATTCATAAGAGATGTCATCACAGCTCACTTTTTTGGTTTTGATTAGCTTTTAGTTCAGCATAAATACTAAAGATTCTCGTATTTTCTCTATCCTTGTTCCTTTCATTTTGATATATATTGTATTGTTTTTTCTCTAAGGAATTAGAATTACTTTATAAATTTGAAAAAAACAAATACACAAACCAGATTTTTGAAAAAAAAACCAACCCACAACAATAAAAGCAAAGAAAACAAAACAAAAAAACCCCAACCAAACAGAAAACAACCAGAATTTTTAATAGTTCAAGTCTCGGAATCTCACAGAATCTCTCTCCTGGAAAACGTAAGGGTTGTTTTATTAAACTCCTCTGAAAAGACTATGATGTGCAGGCAAGAAGTAAGAGTAGTTCCATTAGTGACTGCTCTTCTTAAAAATTAGTATAGTGTATAAGAGAATATACTCTAGGTTTCCTTTCTATACCGCGCCATCTTTAGAGCAATACATCATCTCAGCAGCATCTTGTGCTGATATATTACTCAAATACATCAGCAGCCTGCACAGTGTTTCAAATGATTTATAAGCCCAGTAAATCATTAGAGTGAGGCACGCTGATGATGTATTATACAAAGATAGTGCCATATGGGTAAAGAAGGTTTTAAAAGCATAGTTAACTGAATCGTAGAACAAAGCGTAAAGCACAAACAAATTCATGCCATGCAGAAGGCAGCTGCCCTGAGCTTTCAAAAGAATGTTAGTTCCAAATGAGCTCTAGCAAGGACATAGGCTCCCGTTCCTCTTTTCTCATGACTCAACCTGATCACCGTTGGGTTGGGTAATGAGGATCTGTACAGGGAATACTCCTAATAAGACAGCTACATGTGAGAAGACTCCCAAATGGAATAATGGGCGATGGGATTCTATCACTTACCCTCACTAATGTTTGCGGAGGAAGATGGGGACTTAAGATCTCAAATACCCACCTGCAACAGAGGAAAGAGGGAATGTGTTTGTGTCTGCACAGGTGTGGGTGGGTACGAATGTGTGAGGAGAGGAATAATGAGATGGTTTCTGTTGATTTAGAACATAGTTCTGGGTCATTCTTTTAAGCTTTCAGCAAAAAACCCCACATTTTCAACCCTGCTTGTGGTTACATGAATGGGCCGAAGCCTTTCAGTACATAGCACAATATAAGAGTTTGGGAAAAAAAGCCAAACTTGCCCATAAGAACTTGGCAGTAGCTAGGAAAACTAGAAGTAACTGTAATAACACTTTTTCTAGTCTTTTATTTCATGCTGTTGTAAAGTACTTCCTACCCTACAATAGGCAGGCAATACAGATCTAGTTCTCTTACAGAAAAAGCTGTCAAGGCGAGAAAAATGAGGAAGCTCGTATCGCTAACACTGACATTTTAGTTACACTTGAAGGTAGCTGTCGCCGTAGACACAGCAATGCCCTATTAGGTGTTTCTCAGCTTCTTTAAATAAAATACATTATCCAACTATACTCTGCAGACATAAGTATTTCTGATATGAGTGGACCTATTTCCTTCCTAGTCCTACAGCTTTTATTTCAGATCACTGAGAGGCGTTGAAGTTTGCTTTCAAGTAGCTTGGTACGGCCCTAACATAATGGTAACAGATAGGAGCAAGCAAACTCGCCACGCACATATACCTTAAACTTCACAATGAGGTTCTCTGCAATATTTGGATAATTAAAAGCAAAAAGGATAAGATTTAAATGTTTACAATGTCAAAAATCACCGATAGGGTAAAATCCAGAAGTTTATGGGAGGGAAATTTCTATTTCATCCAAAGATAATCACAAACCCAACTTTCCATGACGTGCCCAGCTGCAGGGCTCCATAATAGTAACACACAAACAGAAAACTAATAACTTTTTTTTTAGAAGTTAAGGTTCTGGGAAGAGAAGCTGCCTTTCTAGTTTTGCTTATATTCAGGAAACAGCTGATCTTTAATCTAAGTCTGGCACATTTATTCTAAAGCCTCCTTCCTTATTCTTCCCGAGGAAGATTTCAGATGCTGACCTTTAGATCCAGAGAATATTTGAGGAGGTGGAGCATAAGAGCGGAGGAAAACATTTTGGTTACAGGAAATTTATGTACAATAATCTTAACTGCATTCTGAACGGCATTTTTCTGTGGTGATTAGATGATACAGAGCATAAATTGTGTAGCATTGTAACTGGACTAGCAATAACTGTATTGTATTTTTATTAGAATGTTAAAATATTAATTGAACAATTGAACTTAAAGTAGTGAACCTGCATATATAAGGTACAATCCTTTCTGCCCATGATGAGATTTTGCATGCAATGTGGTGCACCTGGGCACAGAGTCTTAAAAATAAACCTCTGAAAATAGTTCTTAAGGCAGGTACACAGACAGCAGCAGGCAACATTTAGATAGTCCATGCTAGAAAATGCTTTTCCAGAGGAATAAAGAAGTATTTGCCAGCGTTAAAAAGTACAGCAAATTGATCCTTAATGGGATCTGTTCTGTTTCATTCTTTCCTTCTTTCCGATGTCACCTTTTTGAATCCATTAATTAATGACATTGTATATCTCTGTTTCAACAAATTTGCTTGTCCAGGTATGTGCATTTTATGTAAAAGAGGCCTAAATAGGGCATCAATACACCAGAATCTTTGAGCGTGTGCTGCACAGGACAAAGAAATACAGGAGTCTTACCACATGTATTTGGTAGGTCAAAGTTGTGGTTGCAATAGGAGGTTTTGCAGGTGAGTTCTCAGACTGGAAGGAGAAGAGAGTAGAAAAAGAACTGCATAATAGGGATTTCAAGCACATAATGTACCACCTGAGCAAATAGTGAATGCAGGTGTCTTCTTAAGTAATAGAAATTGCCCATTCAGAGCTTAACTGTGCCGGACGTCTGATTTCTTCGAGTCAGATATTTAGCATTTGTTGACATTCAAGGTTTATTTTAGGAAAAAGACCCCACGGGACCTGTTTTCTAAAACTACGCTAGTTTCTTCTTGTAATATTTCTTCCCCCCCCAAACTCCCAGCTAATTCAAAATTCCATTGATTTAATTTTGTGAGATAACATCCAAAGCTTTTAAAATACCCATTAGTATGGCTAATGTATTGATTTCTAATGTTACTGTATGAATATGCGGCCCGAATTTGATTATTAGAGCTAAATATTGTAAAAAAATGTGTGGGTTTCTGTTGAACCTTGTATTCATTACGTATGTGGCATAGGAAAACAGAGAACTCATAAGAAATAATTGAAGAGTAAGTATTTTGCCTTCTGAATGTGAAAAACTCTATTAAGATTCCTATTTTTGGTTTAGAAAGAAAAGGGAAATAAAGATATAACCTAACATTAATCCATAATTTTCCTATTTTATTTGAGTTTATTGGATCAAAATAATTTGATTCTTCTATTCATAGCACAGCAGGAATCACCTGCTTTTTTGAAAATCTGATGGTTTTATTTGCTTGGCAATAGCAGCACCTTTCAGCACCATTACATTGATGATGTGTCATTGTATAACTAACAATACCTTAAAACTATATTGGTCCCAGGCCTAGAATATGAAATAATTGGGTTTTTCTGAAACTACTCACCTTCTGAGTTGCAAAGCCTGGCTCCTAAATACTGAGGCTTTTTGAAAAATCTAGGCATAAATATGTGTGTTTTAATATAAATTATTCTTTAACCTGAAAGAAGATAATATAGAACTCTAATCTCAACATCCATCTTGTTCGTATATCTTTGAAAACCCAATGGAAATAAAAGTATTGTGTTTATAATCATAGAATCATAAAATGATTTGGGTTGGAAGGGACCGTAAAGATCATCTAGTTCCAACCGCCCTGCCATGGGCAGGGACGCTTCCCACTAGACCAGAGTGCAAAAAGCCCTGTCTAGCCTGGTCTTGAACATTTCCTCACAGTGGAGAATTTCTTCCTTATGTTTAATCTAAATCTACCCTCTTTCAGATTAAAACCATTAGCCCTCGTCTTTCAAAATAAGTGGTTAACTAACTCATGACACAAACTGCTGTTATAAGTGTAAAAGAAACAAAGACGTGGGTAACAGCTGATGCAGGATTGTCAGGAAGAAGTCATGTTGACTAATTTTCATTTCCAGTAAGTAATGAATCATGAAGCAGTAGTTATATTTCCTGATTTTGGTAAGACTTGTGTTTTACTTACAAGGCACTATTTTTGGTGACATTCTTATAGGTAAATTGACAGTACAGCCTTTTCTACAGTACTTTGCTTAGATGGGGAAGAAACATATTAGGAAACGGTACTCAGTAGTTCCCTGTCAAAGATGTATTGGAAGATGCATCTCGAATAGTCACTCAGCAGATTTCTGCAAGGATATGTCATAGGTTTTAAGTTATTGAATAATTACAGCTATAATATGTGCATATTACCTTATTATTATCATTATTAGAAGACAGCTTTGAGCTGGGAGGAATAAATATTGTGTTCGACATCTGCACTGGATTTAGAATGTGAGAAAAAATAAGATGGACCTGAGCAAAACAAGTGAGAAAAATCTGTTAGGTCAGAATAACCAACAGCAAAATATAACCTGGTTCAATACCTGTATTGCAGGATCCAGGGATTGTAAGAAATCACAGGCTGAGCATGAATCAAACTACCTCACGTTGCTGTGAAAGGGCAGACTTTACACTGTGGTACATAAAGGTATTTCTAACTCTTTAAAAACACAACTTCCTGGTTTGGTTCTAGAAGTTCAATTTCCTCAGCCCATCAGCCCGAAAATCAGAGCTAATGGATATTTGCCAGCATACAGTATATTTTATGACAAATAGATGACAGTTACTGCAAAAATAACATACAGTTGATCTGCAGATAAACAATGTACTGAGTTCTGTGCCTGTCAGTAGCCATCAAGTACAAGCTCTGCCCGTGGTCTTCTGAATTCTAACGGCAGCCTGTTCTGTATGACATAGAAAGTAATCTCTCAATTATAAGGGCTCAGCTGGAGTACTTACATTCAAATTTTAACAGTAAATCTCATAATCAACTGAAGAGAAACGGAAGAATCAGTAGAGGAACAGCAATAGTCAGAGTCTCAGAATGCATTGCGTTAAAGGAAAATGTTAAGGTCTTGGAGTTCAGTCCAGAGAGGACAATACTGATGGGAAACAGCAGTCTTCTAATAAGTAAAAGATTTTTGCAAAGAAGTCTACTACACATAGAACAAGATTTATTTGGCTTAAATGTTATCAAGGGAGATTTAAGTTATACATTAAAAAAAAAAAATTCCTAATGGGAAGGACAGATAAGCAGTAAAATAGGTTGCCTAGGGAGATTTTAGAATCTCTATCATTAGCCAAATAATTATGGGGAATAATTTAAATATAGTTGATCCTGCCCCGTGGCAAGTTAACAGATGAAATGCTCTCTTCAGGACCTATCTTTTCTATGAGACTGTGCTTCTCTCTACACCCCATAATATGTACGTGGCACATTTTCTATCTGCCATACCATCATTCCTGTTTTCCATCCTGCTCCCAGCCTTATTTATCCTTTTGGTCACGGATGAGTGTTTAAAATCACTTAAATCACTTGTCATGGAAACCTATTTTAGTATTCTGCCAACTGGGCCAATTGGTCGTGGAGGAGTGATTTAAGTGGCTTAAAGACTCACCATCAAATATATTAGAAAAAGTTATTTTTAATATGAATTTGTAAAAGCACAACTTAATGTCAAAGTTCACTCTTTTGCTTACTACGTGGAGGAAACAAAGAACTGTGCTGGTTTGTGGGAGAATGAATGATTAGGGATCCTACACAACTTTGAGATAGCAGCAAATTGAGATTTATTAGTACTATTATGGTAAGTGACAAGACCAGGTTCAGTGATTTTTAACAGCACTTAACTATTAGTCAGTTATCAGGATAATTAAACAAAATTTACCATAATCAATGTAGCAACTTGGTCAAAGATTTGAGAATGGTGAGATTCACACAAGACATATGATGGAGTTCCCTGAATCAGATTGTGCACACAAATACACACACAGGTACAGAGATTAAATCATACACAGCACTGCACATACAGACACGTATATAAAGGCTAAATCATACACATGCACAGACATGGAGGTAAACCTATGGCCCAGACCTTTCTCCTACTGTTCTTGCAGTACATTATTACTGAGATATTCTTAAATTTTCTTCTACTGCACTTGCAGTAAATTATTGTGAAAGACTCACTTTTCTCTGGTGCTTCCCAGTGGATGGTAGTTGATACCTCCAGAAAATCTACCCAGGGAGGAGTCCCAGCCAAGGAGGACGTACTGGGCCACAGCTTGCTGCAATCCTGGAGAGCTCAGAGCGGGAGCTTGCTTAGACTGTAATTTTTATGGGATCAAGTGGTTGGCTTGTAGTCAAATCGCATGTGGTAGAAAGGTAGACAGGAGACTTCTTATCCCCACAACTTTCTTTGTTCCTTGATAAATGAGTTTTGGAAAAGCCACCTGTTATTTCTGCATTAATTGCATGACAGATGTTCCAAACTCAGTTGTATTGATGTTCACTGTATCGCTCTGCTCCATTGTGGCCGTTCTGAACAGCTTGAAACTAGAGGAGCTCTTGGCCCAGCTACGGCTCAGGCCTTTACCTTCTCCAGTGCCTGCACCAAACCACCGCCAGTCTGGCCGAGGGATCGGGTGCACACATCACACTTGGGTCAGAATTGTTCTTAGAATCAGTCTTTCTAGGATTACAAGATGATTTGCTTTGGTCATTGTTTTTTTTCTGTATTTGGCCATGATTTTTTCAGGTGTTTCTGGCTCCTTCCAGAGCAGGCTATGATCCAGGCAGCAGGAGCTTCAGGTACTGTATAGGGAGTGCCGAATCATCCCAAGTCACTGTACCGTACCCAGGACAAGAAAGTAACAGATGTCCAAACTCACTTCATTTATAGGCAAAACAAGAAGACAATGTTGGCTGATCCTGATATCACAATGTGGGCCAAGGGGATTGCACCACCACACTTTTTCACTGCAGGGCTTAGCATAAAATTTAAATACGTTGGTAAAAATGTATAAAGGAAGGCAAAAAAATATAAAAGGATAAAAGGTAGCACAACATGTAGAGCAGGAAAAAAAAAAGTACTTCCACAGGTTTCTAGAAACCTTTAGCTTCATTTCAGCACAGGTTAAAAGTGAGATCGATATTATTACCCTGTAGTCTATAAAGTGTAAGGAGAGGGACATTTACAATGTGCGAGTGTTTTGTTTTTTTCTTGTCCACAAATGAAGAATAACAAAATGCAGAGGGAAGTGCACACAGCTGGAGCGCTGCTTTGCTGTTGTTCTCTGGTAGCTGTTACTATGCAAAGTGCATTATCTTTCTGCACCTTTCCAAAGGCCAGTTCTACCTAAAGCCTCAGACAAGAGCTTTAGCAAATTGCATCCTTCATAATTTCCTGAATTTATCACATTTTCAGTGTGACGTTTCCTAATGTGCTGATGAAACCAGGCATGATGTCTTATATTGCTAATGCATGAAACTGGAGAGCTGCGGAAAGAAACACAAACCTATTTTTAAGAGTAACCTTTAAAAAAGTATTATTTTTGTCAATGTAAGTAGTTCTTGTGTGCTTTGTGTTAGGAAAGAGGATCACAGGAATCATTGTCCTTATTTTTCCACTCACTGACAGTCCTCCCTCTCTCTTTTTTGAAAGTGAAAACTTGATATTCACCCAAAATTTCTGAGAGATAAGAAAATGGCCCATTCATTCAAACTGGCTTTGCATAGAAGACAGAAGACGTCCTGTACAATAATTGTACATAAGCATATGTCTTGGAAGATGAAATGCAAAGTAGAACGCATTAAAACGATAACGTTAACTGCTTACTCCCTTTGTTTTAAGATACTCTTCTCTAGAGACTTGTCTTTGAAAAGCATTTTGTGTGCACTTATGGCTTTGTTAACATATATTTGAATAGAGGATTTTTTCTTTTTTATGTATACTTCCATGTTTTTGGATTTTAAAAGGATTTTTTTCCACAAACTTTAGCAATATTAAGATTTCACAATATATAAGCGTTTTGTAGCATTTGTGGGTGTGTGTTTTGCACTGGCTCGTGATTCTTTCTCTCCAAAGTTCACATGTAGAGATAAAGATTTAAAGGAAAAACTGAATGAATCATCTTTTTGGAAGATGCTTTGCAACTTTACAGGAGCTTAGGAAGAATTCTGATAGAATTTGCCTCAAGATAGAGAAACAAAGTGGGGAAGGGAAAATGAACATTATCTAATGTTTCAATTTAATATTTTTGTTTGTTTTGGAGATTTTCTTTTAAACTTGGCAATCTTTTTAAATGCAAGAAGATAAAAACCCTTCCATTAATACCCAGAAAAACGTCAAAAACTAGAATGTAAGGGAATAATAAATAAGGTATCACTATACTGCATACACTTTTACTGAACATTAGTTTGACTCTCTGCCCATTTGGGATGGACATAACAATTTTTAAGAAGAAAAAGGTGAAAAGGTCTGTTACATGAAACTATAGTAAAACTTCAAAGTTCTTAGAATCATATTATAAAACTACATATTTGCTTCTGACCTTTTCCAGGTATTAACATGGAATATTTTGTATATAGAGACAGATTAAATAATAAAGAGAATAAACAGCTTCAGTGAAAGTGAGAGACCACTCAGGTTAGAGAGGAAGAGGCCTTCAGGGGTGTTGACACAGATAGTGAATGTTCATAAATCAGGTCGAGTTATTTATCATAGAAATGATGGTGAATTAAGAGTGAGGATTATTGAGGTTACAAACATGAATTATAATGCAAATAGGAAATCTTTCTGAGTTCTTTAATAATTGATAGTAAGTATTAATTCACTATTTTGAAAAGATTCTTCTTCAAAATTAAGAATGTTTTAATGTACCTTGTCACTTTGACACATTTTCCATCAGATTATAACTTGGTTTTTGCTTTTTTTTCATAACTTTAGTATGATTTTTATTATATTATGACAAACTGTAACTTCTAGTCATGAGTAAATTCTAGCAGAGATCTATCTGTCTGTGAAGTCTCATGAATACCCTGGATGTTAATGAAAGCATAAATATTCATAATAATAAATAGCTGAACAAACTCAAGTCCTGGTATAAAGGATACTGTAGGTGGTTGAATAGAAAAATGATTGGATAGGCACCTCGAAGACAAAAATAAGAGAACAAGTTCATGAACTTGAAATTAAATCAAATACCAGCACTGGAGATGTAAATATTGCAGGAGAGATTGGTAGACTGAGTTCTGGGGAAGCTGGGAAATACTTCCAGACCTACACTGACCACCTGTCCCCCTTTTTTACCACGTGTAGTTCCAAGGGACTCTGCTACCCCCCACCCCCCCCCAGTCTATAATTGAATGGGTTCCTATTCTCTTACACTGAACATAGGAACTTTTTCTACTAATAGACAGGTTTATGTTTAAATAAAGCCTGAGTTTATCCTTCCTTTAATCCCACCTTTGTCTCAGTTGCCTAGATATGACTCAACAGATCAGTAGCATTCTGCTGCACGCCTTTCTGGAAAAAGATAAGGCTCCGATGCCCCATTCCACTTTGAAGCGTAATCATTGTGGCATGGAGCACAGAGGTTCTTTGCAGAAGGAAATTATTCTCTCTGGTCTCCTTTGGTAATTCAACCATGTAAGTTCCATAGTCTTAATAAATAATTATGATTCCATGGCCAAGAGAGAGACACGGTTCTCTATTCTTAGCTGTTCCAAGGACTTGTCATCTTGGGCAGCATTTTTGTATTTTTTTTTTTTTGTCTTTTTTTCATAGTAGATGTCTTAATAGTTTTCCTAATGTGAGAGACAGAGAGGACAGAAAGATACCATCTCTGTTATCTCCGTAACAGCTGCTTTGGGTTCTGTGGAGAAGGAGGAATAATTTGTGTGTACATGATTTAGATCTTCACGCACATGTCTTGGGATATGCAATCTTATTGGAATTAAAAAAACCCATCATTATGCTCTTTACTTGAAATAAACTTCACTCAGTTATCTGACTTTATTTCTGAAAGTGCATTCCCTCTCATACCTCACTGAATACTGTTTTTTTTCTCTCTGACATGCTTCCTTCATTCAAGCATAGCTTGCTTTTTACCAATGTTCCATAAAAGCCTCATTAACACTGAAGAGGGAGAGTTTTCATTTTACAGTCCCCGTATTACGGCACACTTTTCCCATTCCCATCTGCTTATGTAAATCTCCTGATAAATGAATGTCTCTGCCAAAGAAAAGTTCTTTATTGATCTTCTGGTTAAGTAATTGTTGCCTCATTGAATAGTTTCCATTGTTTTCTCTCACAAACAGGGTTTCTCCTGAAACCTTTGTTGCTATTAATTACAGAAGTGCTTCCAGGTGTCTGTGGCAACTTAAGCTCTGTTTAGAAAACAGAGACTATTTTATATACCACTATGAGAGGTTCTCTCTATGGAGTTGGAAATGAGCTTCTATACGAGACCTTTTATCCTCTTAGCCTCGGTAGCGTTCAGATACCACTTTTCAAACAGATCACCAAGTTGGAAAAGCTCCTTCCTTATTTGAACTGACCTAGAAAGAACCTCTATGTAGAGGGAAATGTGCATTTAATCAGCTTGTCGTATTTCTTCTGTCAGAAGGAAGTGTGACTGGCAAGAAGAAACTCAATTACAGAGGCAACTTGTAATTCACTTAAGATACTAAAGAGGACTAAGGAGTATGGCACTTGCAGCACAAATCCTGGACTTTCAGGTGAAGTTATATAAAAAATATAACATGTTTGATAGCAGTGTGCTGTGATTGTGTGTAATTCAGTATTATCATGTCTACCATCAATGAAACCCTGGAAACAGGCAACTTGTAATAGAATATAAAAAAAAAAAAAAAATAAAAAAAAAGAAAGAAAAATGCAAAAGATATTAAAGCACTGGAAAGTCCACTGCAAAACCTGAGTCATTCATCCACTCCAGAAAGAAAGATTCTTTTGTGCTCCTGGTTTTTAACATTTTTTTGTTTCATTTATTTTGATGATGAGATTTTGCTTCCCTTTTATAGTAATTCCTTTGTTCAGGATGCTAAGATATTAACACTCCCCAAAAGCTTATTCACTACTCTTCCAGAGTTTTAACAGAATTACCAATGTAAAACTGTGAATCTTAGAGGCAGGAATTCAGACTGTGTCAGCTTTTGATGGGAATATGTTAAATTAACCCTTTGTGCTTCTGATGAGAAAAAATGCAAATATGTTGATAGCCAATTGCATTCTAAAAGTACCAATTAAAGGTTAATAACTAGTGTTTTCAAAATTAGTCCGAAATATAATATACCTATGCAATGAACTGAAGATCGGAAAAGCATTATGGATTCATTTTGTGTAAAATCTGGCAACATACTGTGTCTGCAAATTAATGAATGTTTAACCAAGATGAGTTATAGTGCCTGTCTTATGTAAGTCTAAATGGCAGTCAGATTTTTACCAAATGAATTCATTATGGTCAGTGAATGAATAGCTAATGAATTTAGAATTAAGGATATCTTAACATTAAAAGGAATCCATAGGGAAACGTGCAAGTGAAGCCATGTAGAGATTTTATTCAAAATGCAAATCAAATGAAAAAGGACAAGCAGGATAAGCAGACAAAATGCATTTGTTAATTCGTTGAGAGGCCGTGCTAGATATAACAAAAGGAAGAGTCTTTGGAATGTCTTGATACATAAACAACAAAATGGGATAGCCTTTCATTACCAAAAGTGAGAAGTGGGAGAAAGGGAGCAGTTGATCCCTTTGGATTATGAGATATGAAGAAGTATCAAGTCATTTGTGAGCCTTGGGTTTCGCGAAGGTTAAATATAAGTCAAGATCTGTGACCTGGCTCTCAAAGGTTAGAGTTTAACAGTAGGAATCCAGCAAGACTCTTAGGGATCTCTAGAGCAGTGTTAGTTCAGACTGGCTGATGGAGATGAAGAATACCGCTTCTTGCCTCAGTACTGCTGTCAGGATAAAAAGCAGGAGCCCCTTTTAAAATGAGACTCTAACAAACCATTTAGCCTGATCTGGTGGGAAGTGTCCCTGCCCATGGCAGAGGGGTTGGAATGAGATGATCATTAAGGTCCTTTCCAACCCTGACATTTCTGTGGTTCAGATCTGTCAGTCTGTGATAATGAATTTCCTGAATAAGCAAAGTAATGAACAGTTGTGGTGGGTGCACTCATGAAAAGACAGAATGGACTGAATTCACACTAAATACCTAAGACAAAGGAAAAGTCTCCTCCTCAAAAAAAAAAAAAAAAAGGAAGAAGAAAAATTGCATTAATTCTGATATGTGCTTACACAACCACACACGATGGGAAAGCCAGAAATTAAGCCGTAAAACCCGTTATTCCTGTCGCTGCCTCATCTTTGCATGATCCCAAAGAGATCTTCCTTTGGTGAAAAATGCTGATGTCTGGGTACTAACCAATCCAAGTCAGGACTGCATGGAAACAATGGTGACGAAAGCCTCTACGCTCAGAAAATACTGATTATTCATAAGTAAAATATTTTCCTCCAGCATGTTGCATTTAGTATTTTTTAATCTTAAATTTAGGATCAAAACATTTTGTTTGAAAAAACAAACATAACATACTATTAAAGCATTCTAATGCTTTTAAAATCAGAGCATTCTTTTCCAGTTTATAGACATAAACATCTTTTACCAATTGAAAACTGCTTGAAATCTCATTTTGAAGGAATATTTTTAAGTATTTACTTTTATTTTGTTTCATAGGAATATAGGACTTGAAAGGACCTCCCAAGTAGTAGCCACTTCATCATAAATGTGAAAAGCTCCCCAATAAAATTAGGGAGACTCTTTGTTTCCGTTGCTTCAAGTTCTGGCAGAATTAGAACACTATTGCTCTGTTTATTATAAACCTTCTCCTACTCTTTGGATAAAGTTTGTTCAAGATTTCTTTTTATCCATTTGCTATTGCACCTGCACCATCCTTCAGGCTGCACTTATGGTTAAAAATGGAGTTTACATGCCTTTTAGAAGATTGGAGAGCAAGGTTTGAGAAAAAGAAATTGCATTCAGTATTTTAAAAATTATTTAGAAATAAGAAGAAATATTGCATAGGTTCAGGTTAATTAGGATAAAAGGAGTACATGAAGAGCTGAAAGAATATCTTAAGAAAGCCAGGGTGTCCATAATGATTAGCTAGGTGGCATCAAATACTAAAATTTAAGTTACTACAAGAGGCTTTTCACAACTGAAGTATTAGGTTTTTTGTTTCAATTTCTTTTATTAAAACAAATAAGTACAGCTTTCGCCATAACTTTCCCTGTCTCTGGAAGCAACAGTCTTAAAACTTCCATCATTTTCTGCCTGAGAAGCTCAAACAGTAACGGGAGACCCAACAACACTGCTTATCTGTTGTAGAAGCCTGAGATGACTGTGCTGATGGCTGTGGCATTTCTGGGACTGAAATTCATTACGTTGTCAGAACAATTCAATAAATCAGAAGAAACATGTGGACCCCAAAGGGTAGAGGAGGTTCTTTCGAGTACTGTACCAGCTGTACTCTATGCATTAGAGCCAAAGGTCAGGTTTTTCCATCCCCCTCCCCCCTCACCCAAATGGTGAAACTTGAGGTGCCATTTGAAATGAGCAATGAAAAGCTGCAAGCTGTGAGAATGCAGCAAGACACCGTACAAATAGACTTCGAGGGCACAGGAAAAAGTACTTGAAGATGCTTTAGCTCTGGAAAAGCTCCAGCTGAAAAAAAGAGGTGACTTTGTGACTCAGTATATAAAACACAAAATCTCCCAGATTCCCTAGATTTTACAATGGATCTAGCTGTTTGGATGTCTGCAGAAACATTCCCTGGAAGTCACCTCATTTTTCAAGTTTGGTACCTTGTGCCATGCTTCAGCAATAAGAAACTCTGAGCTGTTAAGATGCCCAAAAATGCCAGGTGCATTTAGATCTTTAAGGACTAGGGCGTGTTTGCACTGAAATTGTAGGTGCCTCTCTGCGTTTCAAGTCTCCGGAAATGTTTTATTTCAAAACCCAGTTAAAAGAAATTAAGCAGAGATGGGTACACCTGGGGTCAAACCCCAGACATCTTTCTGGAGTAGTTGAATTAAGTGTGTAGCACTTCATATATTATGATCCTGTTGATTACAAGAGCTGAAACTTTGAGTCTGATTTTGAGATAAAACTCTAAGTTGTCTAATACTGGTTGAACACATCTGAATATTCCATCAGCCTGGCACAGAAAAGAACATATAAAATGCAGAGAGCCCGTGGGACTTTGGCTCATGGGAATTTTAAGATGTTGCAGATTCAGCCCAGGAAGAGCTCTCAGAGACTTTGGCTGCCTAAGTATAGCAGTCATCCATATGAATATGCAGACAGAAAGTTTTAGAGGCCTATGAGTTATATAAATTTAGACAGAGCTTTAAGACAACTGAATGGTTCATTCTTTACAGTTCTATCAGGTAGTTTCCAGAAAAAGATGGTAGTGTTTCCTAACTATAGATTTGTGAGATTTATTCTGACATGATCTCCCTAATGCTATATTTGGAAACAATTGACCCATCATGGAGCTTTTTAAAAAAACAAGCTTGAGACAAACACCTGCCACAACAAATTTCAACACATACGATCAAAATTTGACAAAGGTATAAACAAGATAATACAAGATTTTGTAATGAAAAGTGTCTGTCAATTTTAATTATGTATGTGTTGCTATCAGGTCCACTTATAATTAACAGTGTTCCAATCTGTTGCTCAGTTGCATATTCTTTTCCCACATTTATCTAGAAGGAGTCATATAGGAATAAACACAGATCAACATTCTCAAAGTGGAGCTTTGATGTATGAGGGCAGGTGGATCTGTATTTCCCCAAACTGAAAGTCCTAATTTTGACAGGCAATGAAGTGCCTACTGGGTTTATCAATTCTGATTTGACCCTTAGAACTGGTCTGAAATGTATGCAACCTTTAACAATTTAGAAAGGGGTATGGAGAAATAAAATTACTTTTCTAAATTTTCCTTGAGGGCATGAAACAGCATCCTAAGTGTACATATTATGTGATGCAGGAGCTGCTCTGTATTATTGAGTCTAAGTAATCGAAACCCAAGAGTCATTAATTTCAGCTAATGAGCTGAACCTTGCATTTAGGACAGGTGCAGGACTTTGTGATTGTTGAACTTCGTGAGGTTTCTGTTCCCTCATCTATCCAGCCTGTTAAAGGCTTCCTGAAGGCCAGCCCTGCCTTTTGGGATTGTCAGTCGGGTAGCACCTGCCAATTTGCCAAGGGTGAATTCCATCGTGTCATCCAAGTTGTTTATAGGGATGATAAAAGGTATTGGCCTTAGTATCAGCTTCTGAGGAAAGGCGGTGGTAACCAGTTACCAGCTGGATGTAATACTGTTAAGTGTTAAGATGAGAGCTATTCAGGAACACGAAGAATACTTACGAATCCATCTTCAACAGGTTGCTGAGGAGAAATTCTGCATCCCAACCTAGATGAATGTGAGTGCTGACAATCTGTTTTTACAGCCATTGTTCCCTTTTACCTCAGAATTAGGGCCTGAAATAAGCTCTCTAGAGGTATGCAGCGAGTGTACTAGCCCACATTTCTTCCTTCATCCACACCTACTCTTCCCGCATGGAGTATTTTTAAACCATTGCAGCTTCATCCACTACTGTGAAACAACATCTTTTACAAAAAAATCTCGAAGCTGCTCAAAGGTCCAGTGGTAGAGGTCTCAAAACTCTGTCATCAGTATATTCCTGTATGTATCTTCTCTTTAATTACCTGGAAAGCCTGTTGGCCCAGAGAAATGGGCTTCCCTCCCCAGGGTTAGCTTGACCTGTGGTATCCATTTCCCAGCTCATTTGTGACTCATTCAGAGATTGTCTAATATACAGGAGTTATTTCTTCTGTAATATATCATTAAAACCCACAACACTTAAGGTTATATTCTGTTCTCTTTTATAAAGGATTCACGAATGGGCTAGGATCTAAGTCACTATACTGTTATTAAATTTAGCATTTGTCTCAGCTTCTCATTCAAGGCTGAATATAGAACTCTGATGTCTGATTAAAAAAAATACCATTGGAATGTACTAACATGCGATGGTTTGAAACTCAATTAGACGCTTCTGTGCATGTCATCTGTTTTTCCATCATTGCTTGTAGTCAAAATTATGTTGATTTTTCTCTGCCTAGATTTGTCTGAAAACTTTAATTATGCTTTAGCATCTCACCTTTGGGGAAGCCATAAATCATCTCCATAGTATCCTGCAGAGAAATTATGCTGATAACTTGGTTACTTAAGAGGACTCGGGACAGCCCTTACTGCAGTGTCACTTGAAACACATCACTGAAGTGTAATAAATTTTGAGTTTCTGGGAATTTTTGTGACATCATCACAAATTGTAATGATGTGATTATACATCATATACTAGAATCATAATTACATTCTAATTATGCAAGGGTAAGTATTTATACTAAAACAGGCAATTAGGTGTAATTACACTAATGATGTAAACGTGCGAGAATTAAATGAAATTGATTTGAAAAGGAACTAGGGAAATGTATACAAATAAACCACATTTGACGGCTAAAAAAAGCAAACCTCTTTGTTAAATATTAAAGTCTTAATTATGTGTTAGGAATATCATGAAACGAAATGTCCCAAGGTCGTTTTTCCTCCCAGAGCTCTTACTAACGGCTGCTATTCTCTCGCCCTTAAGGAGAATGAGAGATTACTTTTTTTCAGCCAGATGCAGAGGAAATCAAGAGATTTCCTCCAGAAGAAGCATCTGTGGCTATCTATGTCGTTAGTTATTACATAGTTCCACTAAAGGACACTCCTGTTTTTAAAGTTTTCCTTCAGATAACTAAGATTTGTTACATGCGGGTACCTCAAATGTAATTTCTTGCTTTGTCAATATTTGCTTTCTAGCCCAACCACTTTCTTGTTCTCAGATCCCTGTCTTATGCCTTTTTTTTCCTTGTTGACCACAGGACGCTAGCTAAATCAAAATTATTTCTTAAAATAATCCTAGGCTTGACTGTCCCGCCCATGCCCAACTCACCATCATGCTCTGTAGTAAACCTTGCTGAATTTTCTTCCTCTTGATTTTATTTGGATTTACCTGAAAAATCATAAATGTTTTCAGCAGTCTTGTCTGTGTGAGTCACAGTTTAAACCCAATGTGCTTATTTGAAATGCTTGTTAAGAAAGCAAAGGAGTGCTTTTTTCGTCATTGTAAAAAGAGTCTGTGAACAAAGTATATGATATGTAGGCAGGTTGTTTGGTGTTTCACAACATCTGTAAATTGCACATTTAATGCACACATTGCTACTTTTCTGTCATTCTAAAATAAACTAGTCTACAGCATATATGAGAGTGTGTATGTCTGAAAACATTGTGGATGCATGTAAGTGTGTGTAGAGATAGATGTGTGTACACATATGTTTTGTACACATCTATGTGAACACTCAAAGAGTTCCTACTGACAAAGCAGCCACTTTCACTTGGAATTATGAAAGTTGCCTATTCTGTCTCTGAATTGTCAAATAAGTGTTTGATTCACCAGCACAGATGGATTTTCCAGAAACACTGCTTACGAGTAGTCTTCTAGGGGAAGACCATCTCTGTCATCCTTCTGTGCTTCTGCTCAGGTCTGGGCACAATGAAGTGCTCTTAAATAGTACAGAATATGTCAGAGAAAAATAACGTAATTCTTGTTCAGTTTTCCTTTATTCTAGACACACAGAAAGGTTATGAAGTCATGACATGATCATCAGTTCAAAAGCACTTGTGAATCTCAGCGTGAACCTTTATCAGGCATTACTCAAGAAAAAGTGTGGTTGCATCTCTCTTTGAAAAGCGTAACACAAAGAGAGCTGATTTCTCAACATAGTTTTCAAATCTTGACCAGGACTCTCTTGACACAAAATTGAAATCTTACGGTGCTAGTCCAGCCCTGATCTTCATCACTGTCTTTTTGTTTCTCAAACCTGAGAAACAACAAATGTGCTATCGTAGATAGATGGCTGACCTCTCTTCTGCACCTTTGTATTTCTCTTGCAAGCCTGTACTGCATCACACAACTTTCATTCTGGGTAAGCACTTCACTAAATCTCATGGAAGAACAGGCAGTTTGCTTATTAGGTCAAAGCTTTTCTTCAGTGCTTAAAATGCAAGACTTTGTGAAATGGTAAATCGACATGCACATAGTATAATGATATTTGTTGCAAAAAGCAGCTGAACTTGGGCTCAGCAAGAGATGTTCCAGGTTAGAAGTCCAGTTCCTTAAGGAAACTCTCTGTTCATTGTCCATCTGTGAGCCCTTTCCTCTCTATATCCACCTCTGAGTGTAGTAACCAATTTCAATCAAATATGAAAATGAAAAATAAATTACAAAGCTAATTAAATTCTCGAAAGTTCTGTCAGCGAGGCTGATGCAAGAATCAAAACTTGTCTTCTTTCTGAAATACAGGCAGCAAAGCTTCTCTGGTAAATATTCAACTAGGCAGCCATGCGTCGGTCAGTATTTATCAGTTATATCAAATATTTATCAATATGAGTGCCTCCTATATGGCCCTTAACAGTAAAGAAGAGGAAGGCTAAGTGGCAAAAGAGTCAAATCTTTAGAAATCCAGGCTACTTCGGTGCCTCCAGTGATTCACTGCTGCTTGTGGCCCTTGTTATTGAAGTACTGTTGCGAGTTACTTACCCTTTCCACAGGATTTCCCCGGTTCAGCTGTCAGATATGCAAACCTGTGTCTTCAGGGTAAGTTTTCAATTCCAGGGCAACAATTCTTCTGCAGGCATGAGAAAGTTGAAGCTAAGTCTATGGTTGAATCATTCCCGATCAAAGTGATTCATTTAGTGGTTTAAGTTAAGACACATAAGGGAATATATATCACGAAAAGCAAACTTTCCCAATGCTTTCCCAAACTTTTTAAAAGAGACATAGTTCAAACTGATAGATTATTTTTTATGTATTGGCTTTCAATTTTTTAATTTAAAAATAAATGTGTGATTAAGATCAGGATTCTTGCCTACTTCTGCTGTACTAACTACCACCACCAAAAGTATATTTTTGTTAGAAGTCACTCCTTAGGAGAGGAAAACAGCAAATATTTTCTTAAGAGCCCCTTTTATTTAAATGTCTTTAATTCAGAAATAATACTTAGCAGTAGACAAAGGAAAAGCAATTGTGGTAACAGAAACTGAAGACGGAAAATTACTGCATAAATATAAGTGGATTTGAATTTGAAATAACTCCTCTTTAAATTGTTAAATTACTTTAAGTGTTCAACCTCAAAGATTTTCTTTTTCAATGAAATATACACCTAGATTATGGAGAGGCAAAGAATATTTGATGGGAAATCAGGGATATGTGGAAAAAAAATATTGCTGTGTTTTGCCATATGTGCCTCCTCACGGAGCCAGCAGTGCTGAAAGGAATTGACGGGACTGTGACCCAGGCAAAGTAATAGGCCAGACAGTCACTCCTCATTCCAGACTGACTCTTATTTATTATTAAAGTAAGCTGATGCAATGTTAAGGTTGTGACATAATCTGACAAAAGAATGGACTTTAAAAGTTAGCGTTAGAATCTGTCCCGTATCCTTTTACAGCCAGAGCTTAGTGCTGCCCTCTGACCTTTGAACACGGTTCACAATAGAGTTGGTAAAATAAAGATTTTATCCGTAAGTGGATTGTCAAAGCCCTGGCCTGTTTCTTAGAGTGATGTGAGTTCTTATTCTGCCCTCCATTTTATCTCAGGGGCCGAGTTATCTGGTAGGTCAATTGAAGCCTAAGTTGGTATATACTGTTTCGTATTCTTTCACACTTGAACGAAATACAAGTCTCAGCCTTGCTAAGACAGAGACAAAATTGATGCTAGACCAAAAAGCAGTGAGCGACAAAAGTGATGATATACAAGATTAGATCATACTCCAAATGATCCAAATGGACCTCATCAGTTCTGGGTGAAGTTTGCCCCAGCAATGAGAAGGCTGGCGGTGCACAAGAAACTGGGAGGAGATACAACTTGGACAGCTGACCTCGACTGACCTAAGGTATATTCCATACAATGTGATGTCGTGATCAGCAACAAAAGCTGAACTGATAGGCTATAGCAGCTATGACTTCTTCTATATAACCTGGAAGTATTAGCCTCACAGAATACTGTCTGACCATTAACAGGTAATTCTTTTGTGGTTTTCAGCTGTTAAATATGTAATTTTATATAGTCACAGTGACAAAAAAATACACAAACTTGTGAAATCTTTCTTTTGCATACAAGTCAGTAGGTTTGCACAGATACACTGGTGTCTATGTAAAGCGATTTTTCTAAATCTAAGATCCTGAGTGACATACTGTAAAATGAGGATTTGTGAAAATCACAGAATAGCAGAAAAGCTAAAATGCACCTGTTTTTTTTCTGATCAGTTCACATAATTTCTCCACAAAGAGACAGGCTAAAGTACTGAGGTTACAAGACATAAAAATCACACATGCTAAGGATGGTCAAATGATTTACTCATCAGTGTTAGAGCACATATGCAAAGGTTTTGGCCGTTGTGTTCCCAGCTGGCAGCTACCGCTAACATCTGGGCCATTAACATCAAAATTAGTAATCTAGAGAATTGTTCTTTCTATCACTTCTAGCTAATACTGGACTCCAATTAGCCCTCTTCCAAGCCCACCTGCAAAAGCGTCAAACAGTTTCAAATATCCAACTGTATCCAGATTGTGGAAGGTTACATGAACAGAAAAGAAGATCACAGATACATGGAATACTCTGTAGGTTCTGAGTGTAGGAATCATTCTCTCCGTTAAGCCTTTAGCAAATGACTGTGGTGACCATCCTTAGAGACAGAACTCAAACACTTTTATCAAACAGAGTTTTCCTGAGTGAGGGGCGGCAGATAAAACCAGAAGTTCTTAAAAGTTAACAACAAAAATGCCACAGCCACTTGTCAGATAATTTCCCGCTCCAAGAACCACTTCTGCCGTTACACCTTACACTTAAACATAAGTGCAGAAGCCACGGATAAGCAGTTATTTTTATACTGTTCTGGTTTTAATTAGCAACACCACCACCACCAAAATCTTAAAACATGCACGTGATCTTGTCAGGAGGACCCACTACATTGCCTACAAAGCTATCTTTCTCGAGTGAACCTGTGATTACCGCTTTCCCCCATCCTCTTGCTATGCTTTCTAAGGTCATTCATTACCTTCTTCATGTGTTTAGCTCTGCACTAAATGTAAACGTACTGAAACCCGAGCTGTGAATTTCACAACATCACCATCACAGGGCTTAGAGCCTTCCTTTCTCCTAGAAATACTTAGTCATTAAAACAACAATGTGATAGCACAGTTGTAGCTCCAGCCTGTCAGCAGCACCACTGGCCTACTCTTCTCTGAATGCTTTTCCTCGGATAGCATAGCTGTCTATGTTAAAGCTGAACTGGACCTTGGAATTTTTTTCTTTGATACAGGCACACTTTCATAGATATGTTCAACCCCATGATATGTGAAGGAGGGAATAAAAGAATTTTATTCCTGAAAGTCTCAGGCCTGAACTTGTCCTAACTTGAGGATTTTGAAGCCTTCTTCTTCTAACCCTTGGTTCATCTCTATTTATTTATTTAATTTTTTTTTTTGGTAATTTTATCCTCATTCCACTTGAATCACTTAAGTATCAAAAGGAAGTAGATATCCATTCATCTGTGTCTTACAGTTTATGTGCACCTAGATTTCTGCTCTATCTCTTTGGTTGGCCAGTAGGGTCAATAAGACATGTGAAGGAGGTATAAAAATCTTTGGACTGAATGAGGGATAAAAATTTCATGATCTTGTGTTAACTTTTAGGTATCCTGATGTTAACTCTGTATCGGTGTTTACCTGTGATTATCAGGCAATTAATGAACTCAGGAGAAACTTAGAGCGTGTGGGAGTTGTGAACCAGAACTGGATAAACTTAATAACACTTTTGTCTTTGACATTTTTTGCTTAAGAGAGATTCCTTATTATCTCTTTTTTTTTTTTCTCCGCTTCAATACAATTTGAAAGGTTCCCAGTTGCATGAGGCTCAGACAAATACATGAAAGCTGCAAAGTAATTTGGTTTCACCTAAATAGTGAAGCTACATAACATGTCTCTCCCTCTGAAATAACAAGGTACTTACACTTTGAACCTGAGACTTGAGTGAAGCAGAACATCATGCTGAGAATTTCAATTCCTGTAATTTGATTTCAGAACAGGACACTCATTCCATTTGCAAGTGTACAGAAGAGAGAACACTGCAGTCAATTATGGTCAGATGTGTAGGAATTTGTTTCAACTGGTGAGATAAACTGCATGATGATTCTAATGTGCATGAGAGACATGTTCAGTACCATGTCACCAGATGTGGTGGAGAAAAGAAAAACAAACAAAAAAAGAGATTCAGTAACAAAAAAATGAGAACTTGTATGTAGGAAAACCAAATACAGTTCTCAGCTCTGAGAAGTCTTGATCTGGACATTCTGCCATACGCTATAAAATGGAACAAGAAAACTCCCATTGTTCAATAAATCAAATTTCTGTTAACTAATAATAAAGACAGCCACGGCTGTCCGCAAACAGGGAGAATATTTTTTCTTTGCTAAAACCTCATTACATACCTCATCAGTGAAAATAATTTTACTCAACTTGTTCATCAAAGCATTTATGACTTTAAACTGCTAGGCAAACTTAAATGGCTTCATGTGTCTTTATTTTCACAGATTTGGATGTTTGAGGTAGTTTTTGTTGTTTTACTGATGTCTGAAATGTATTATTACAAACAGCAGCAACACAACAGTAATAAAAAAGAAATTTCAAGCTGAGATAAATGGATGGAGCTTTACCAAATCCTTTCTTACTACACTGATTTACCAGCTGTAAACCTGGCTTTCTACATAGACAGTATAAACACAAGGCAAAATAATTTGTATGAGAAGGTCAAGTACTTTAGCTAATGACTGGCTTCTCCCTAGCTTGCTTCACTCCTTTGTCACATAGATTCCCATGGGAATCAGGGCCCGATCTTTCTGAACAAAATTATTTTGAAGGTGGACAATGCGGTGTCTCTTAACACTAATTGACTGGTACTATAATCAGACAAATTATAGCATGAATTGTCCTAATGCAAATTACAGCGGAGAAAGATGACCTGGTGCCAATAGGACAAGACTGAGCGTTAAGAGGATTCAAATGCTTTTTCCATCTTTGCCACGGATTTTCTGCGTACCCTTGAACAAGTCGTATGAGCTCAGTTTACCATATATTGTGCTTGGTAAACTTAGTTAGCAAAATTTTCCTCTCTCACATTACTGCTTCAAAGGAGCAATTCGTTGGCAGCACTTGAAAACCATTCATATAAAGGTACCACAGAACTAATAGGATTACGTTGCTTTACAGATATATTGCACCTCTGCACCGCTGTGTGTCAGAAATATGGGCTATCTATCAGTTAATGTCTCCAAAAAGTTCCTACGACTGAGGCTATTTCAGTGATGTCTTTGATTCTTTCTCTAGAAAGACAAAAGAAAAAAAAAGTGAATTACCTGAACTTAGAATGCTTGAAAACAAAAATTGAGGAAAGGGGGGAAGAAGGGTAAGGCAGGTGAAAGTGCTGTGTGTTTGTATCATTCATAGGTCGATATCTGTCATAGAGCACAGTATTAAATATCGTCACTTTGCCATCTCTTTGCACCAACCGTTTACATTCTCCAGTCTTCTACAAGTTGAGTACATCTCACTTTTATAGAAGTACCGGGATATGAAACTGAAGGCATCCTGAGCTCTTCTTCAGTCACATCCTAATACGTGGCATAATTTAATCCATTTTATTAAATCACTACTTGATTTCCTTAATCAATTTTTTCTCTTTTTGTTTTAAGTGGAAGGAAAGATGGGTGAAAGCCCCGCATTATAGCAGCAATTAACTTTTAGTAGCCTTTGTTGTTGAATTTCCCAGCAGCTGAAGAGATTATTTATATTGCTACGGAATATCAATTAGAATTTTGGACTGTGGAGAGCGCACAGCAAAAAATTGTACCTTGTCTATAAGAGCCCATATATGTCAGACAGGATGTAACAACTTCATTACATGATACTTGGTGAGCATGAAAAGAATTAGTGGTGCCTCTTGCAAATGAGTTGCAAATCTGAAAATGTCAGCAACAGACAGATGAAAATTTAAGTGGCTGGCTTCAGATACCTTGATGATCTTGAGTCTTGTAATCCTTTATTTTTATTGAATATTGAATAGCTATAGACGGAGTTAGAAACAAGCAATGGCTTAAGCTTTCCAAGTATCTCTCACTATGTGTCAAGATGCAGAGAAATTTTAGTTCTTCAATACAGAGTCAGATAAATGAATTATCTCATGTAAAAGGTGGCACCCTTCCTAATATTACAAATAATATCTCATATCACAGGGAATTGTCACATGGACTCTGAGAAAAAAAACCCTATTTTTAAAGAATCCCTTTTTCAGTATGATATTCTTCTGGCCTGAATCACATGGCTTCACACTCTTTATGAAACATGTAGTTACTTGATTTCTTTAAATATTAACAGATGATATCTCTGTAAATATGACAGCTGGCTTTGAAAATTCATGAAGTGAATTTCAATTTATTCTCCACACTCAAGATACATTTTACATGTTTGTATATACCGCAAAGTTATGCTTGTTTGAAAACTATTCTTCACCTAGGAGATTTACTGGATGCAATGGCAGGAAGAGTTTTACCTACGAGAATTTAATTTTTATTTTGCTAGAAATTAGAATCATTTTCAATTGTTCTCCAGATCAAGATGTTTCGGTATAACAAGAAAACATTTGAAACTAAGCATAATTAATAAGATATCATAAACCTAAATAATTACGGTGAAAACCAACTTCAAGATATAATTGAAGTGGCATAAATATGTCAAGATTTATCATGCCTACTGCAACAAGGAGCCAACAAAAATAAGAGCAACATTTTAGTTATTCATAACTTTCTAAAATGCGCATCTCCTTGGCTGAGTGTTTCTATGCCTGGCTTCTGTTTCAAAGGAAGTACATTTTAAAAGCGTGAGAGAGAGGTGCCTTCATTCTTCTTTTGAATCATTAACAGAAAAGATCACTGATTTTGTGTCAGCAAATCTTTTGTCTGTTCTCTTATGTAAAAATATAGTCAGATTCAGATGCATATTCTACCTTTAATTAAATCCTTTACTTCACGTTAAGCGTTATGAACAAATTTTGATCTGGTTTGTTCCTTATATGATATACCACATGTCATGGGCAGAACATGTTAAATGTGGATTTCACCTGCTAAGAGACCCTAAGACCATGAATGTTCTTTAATGTTTGAGAGGTTCTTTGCATCTCTTACAAATTACTATCTTCAAATCCTACTGTCCATTAGGTAGTATGATGAATATAGAATTATCCTATTTTATATCTGATTTTGTAAAGGTTTCAGTGCAGGAGACGTTTAAACCAAACATATTGATGGGTTATTCTACTTCTATAATTTGTCTTTTATAATTCATTTTTTTTCTGATGTATTTTTAGGAAGAGAAATGCATGATGGAGGCCTAACAAATTATGACATTGATGACTATTATTCTGTAGTAGAGAATGCTAAATATGAGAAAGCTGCTGTTGTGCCCCAAAGCATGTAAGTTTGGTCAAAATCTTAACAAAAAAAAGGAAACCACTTAATACAGGAAGCCTTCCTTTTAAAATGGAATGTGGGAGAGAAAGGAAGACTTTTTTTTTGAGTTTGTATATTATACGAAACCCCAAAAGTGCTGATTTCTCTTTTTGGCTTTAATGTAGATTTTCCCTCTTGGGGTCAAGCCCCCAAACCTTTTTTCACACATTTGTAAATCTGACATAACAGTACTTATTTTAAATACAAATTAATGTGTCAGAAATATTTTCCAGTGAAAGATGGCACATTCTTCACAAATAAACATGATGATTGGAAAACCACAGGAACAACTTGCTTAGAGAGATGGCAAAGTATTCATTTTTGGAGATACTCAAAGCACAACAGGACACGATCCTGAGCAACCTGCTCTGCTAAATCCCCATCCTTTAATGAGGGGATTTGAACTAGAGGACCCTACCAATCTCAACTATTTGGGAGACCTATGAAATGAAAACGTCAAGATTTTGTAAAAAAAAAAATGAAAACAGCCGTTAACAAGCTACTGGTTCTTAGGCAGAAAGTGTTGAAGACTTCTGAAGCACAGTCTCAGTGAAAACTAAGTATTTTGATTATCACAGAATTTTTCACAAGAGGAACTACCCCTTACTAGCAACATTTCTGGAGCTTTTACAGTTTCTCTACTTTTCCTAATTAGTTTTGATCTCAAGGCCAAAGGCATTCACCTACAGTGACAGCAATCTCTGTACTGTGCGTGTACATATTTAATGTTCAGTGGCTTTCCTCTATATCTTCAACTAAACCTTCAAATAATTAACATATATGACCATTTTAACCACTATTTCTAGCCGAGGATCTACAGTGTCCTGAAAAATCTAATTAGATATGGAAACAAATGAAAAATTGCACAGGTCAAAGAATTTTGTATGGGCTACAACCTAACAGGAACACACAGGAGGAGTAGCAATATTTTATAATAATTCATTTTGAAGTTAACTGGAGTGTGATATAACATTTTAGCAGCAGGTATAGCCTAAAACATAATTTATTTTCCTTCAGAAATTGAAGGAGAAGATGTCTACCTGTTATGGTAGCTGAGCTAGCTAGTTCCATTTCTATCATTATGGATGTGCACATTCTCTTTTAATTTCAGCAGAATGCCTATATAACTGAGTAGTTTATCAATGTGTGAAACAACTAATGATGGTAGTAAGGGGAAACACTGCTTGAGAGGCAAGATAATATCTCTTAAAAAAAAAAAAACAATGAGAAAAGAATCTTAATACAAAAGGAGAAGTTGCAGGAAGAAGGTGGCTTTGATGGTGTCTGTGTCTCTCTTACCTACTCTTTGATGATCCTGAGTAGAAAAACACTTTAGTTCTGGAAGTACCTTTTTCCTGAATCACTAATATTTATTAAAAAAAAAAAAAAAAAAAAAAAAAAGAAAAAAAAAGATACTATTAAAAGCCAGGGGTATTTTAACAAATCATGTGAAATACCATAGTCTCTACAACTCTTCTTTACGTCTGTGTCACTCATTCACTGCAATTAAGTGATACTATAGTGCTTTGGTGAAGGGCTATTCCATTATATCTTAAAGAATAAATCGATCCTTCCAAACCATACTGGTTTAGTCAATAAAAATGAGGAATACACGATCTGGAAAAGTGCCATCTTAATAAAAAAAAAAGCCTAATTAGAAGAATAATGCTATTAAATATTGCTGTAGGGCTTTCACTGTTCATTCTCAGTTGCCTTTACATCTGCAAGCTACAAGAGAGATACAATCTTTAGAAAAGTTTGTCCGATCTCTTTTTACTGAACCATTTACAAAGGAAGGAAAATCCCAATCATTACGCAAAATATTAAACCATCTCAGGATCTATTTCCAAATCAAAAGCCTTCCACTGGCTTCTCAGTTAGGAGAAGTTACCAGACTCACAGTGCCCTCTATCTAATTATCCTAGGTAATATTATTTCATCTCTATTTGGAAATGTGCACCCTGCCAATTAAAAGAACATACCTTCCTTCTGTTTATACCACTGCCCTTAATTAGAAGTTTTGATGCTTTTCAAGAGAGATCAGACAGCAGCCCATCTGTTTAGGCAGAGGTTTATTTAACATTGCATATGTAAGATCTGGATAACTACAGTCATATGATTACCAAACAGCAGTTGCCTCAGTCAAATAGCTTCTGTGTCCTTGAGTGACTTCAGATGACTGATTTTTTTTTGGCAGCCTTCTATTTACTTCAGCTCAGGAAAAGCCAAAGATTTTAGTTTGTATTTCTTTGTTCATAGCTGCCATTATGTATGTTAATGCCTGTTAGCTAACTAATTTTTGATCTTGCTTGCTAATTTAGTTTAATGTATGACTAGGATTAAGCTGTAAGAATTCAATCGCTAAACTAAAACTTTAGGAAAATTAAAAAACCCTGTTCTTCTACCCTTTATTTCACATAGCAACAATAGGAGCAACAGTTCTATCACTTTATTTTGCATGTATGTTGCATTTGTGACAAGCTTTCAATACTGTACTTCCAATGGCTGAGATGCACAGAAATTATCTATCATCTGTGATTCACACACGGCTTTTGAATTCAAGCTTATTTTCTAGAACCAACCAGTATGCTAGATTTTTTTAAAAGGGAAAAAAAATTAAAAAAGAAACTAGTTATCCATTGATTCAGTGTGAGCATACCACCTGAGGCTCTGTGTACATCAGGCAGTGACATAGGAAATAAAGGCAAAAGGGTTGATGATCCTGGGTTAGTTTCTTTATTGCATTTTTTAGAACATTTTTTCTGCTGTTCAAAAACCCAAACCATAGTGCTGCAACATACTTTCCAAGACCAATTCATAAAGTAGCTCTTAACAAGTTAATATTTATGCTAAAAAAAGTCATGGACCATATCTAAAAGCTGAACTTGAAGTATTTCTATGGGTTGGTTACCAGCATATTCCAGTGCCTTCAGTGCCTCCACTTTTTACAATTTGGCTAATATGAATCTTGTTCTAATATATTCTTAATAAAAGATATTTATTTAAAATGTAATATTATCGTACATTTAGGATGTCAAGATGCAAATGCTAAAAATGGACAGAGACTTATGTGTAAAGGACACAATAGCATCTTCTAGTTCCATGAATTTTGAATCAACTAGACTATCAAAGATGAATTTCTGGAATCAGAAACAGGCCATTTTTATTAATGCAAATAAAACTGCTTCTGTCTTTGGAAAACAATTCAATAAGGACTAAACTGTGTAAACACACACTTCTGCTCCTCCAGATTTTGGCTTAATTAACTTTTCCCCATGCCGTTCACTGATAATTATCCTCAGTTCCCTTTATGGAAACAAGGCTTCTCTGCAAATTGCAGTTCAAGATTGTAGGGAACATTATGGTTGAGTCTGTGTTTTAACAATTATTTAACAACAACCACAAAATACGCAAATGCTTTATAGGCAGTCAATCCAGATTTACGAATTTTCTAGTGTCTTTGCATTTGTGTTTGTTTTGTTACTTGTATTCATTATTACAGTTGCCCTCCCTTTTGTATCTGTATAATCCAGATGACTCCTGGTAGGCTTTGAGGAATTGTTTTGTGCTATAGCTGGATATATGACAATGTGATTATCCAAGATTCCAGTATGTTAAAGAGCAATTCTTCATTCTGCACCACGACCACAGGGTCCAACAATCAATTGTACTAATAAAAATGAGGGAGGCATCATGGTTCTGGAATAAATAGTCTGGACTAGAAAAGACTGGTGCTACCCAGAGATGTGCTCATCAAAACAAAACCCTGCAGTCAGTAACATCATGACATCTGTGATGGACTTGTTTGCTAAAGGATCAACAGGATGTCCCACCAATGATCAGATATAAATTATCAAACCATGTCAAAAGTGAATTATACATTGCTGTGTTCAGCCCTTGTCAGAGTATTTCTCCACACAGGTGAATTAAAAATTTTAGAACTCCTTAAACCATGATCAGAAACACAGGCCGTTACTTTAATAGGAACAAATTTTAAGTGATCTGTTTGGTCACTCCTCTTTCACTTTTTTTTTTTTTTCCTGAAATTATAAGCTACTGAAGTAGAGAAGACAAACTGCCACCCAAAGCCTATGCCCCTTGATGGAGTTAGAGCAAGAGTTTAAGTCCTTTCGCTGTGGACCGCACTGCTTTGGGAATGTCCATCAGGAGCACCACTGCTACCCTCTGATATTCTGGTTATCTTGCAGACACCTTCTAAATTTGCCAGCTAAGATGTATAATGGCGGGAAGAGAAGGGAAAATCTAACGCTAAAATAAGAGACAGAAATAACATTGATATATGTAAAGATATAGGAAGATAAATGAAAGAAAAATATTCACAACAAAGCTTACGTGCATGATATTTTTTTGTTGCAAAATTATGAAAGAAGAGTTTGTATACTGCAGTCAAGTGCTATGGATGTTATCTATGAGAAAGCAGGAAGAATTAGTACTTCCCAAAGTCTCTCAGCATATAATCAGGCCTCAACACGGTGGAGCAGTCTGGAGTGTAGACATGTCCTCGGCCTGTTTATACACTCAGACTATACAGTATTCACCAGTTCTGATGTCCCTCTTGTGACTGTTGCTTTAGATTACATTTCCTGAAATAGCTGTATTATTCTACTATCAAAGGCATTAGCCCCACGTTATGAGTAAATGAAGTGCTCAAGGTGAAAAATGAAAACATTTAAGAGAAATATTTCATTAGTAACCTGCTTGTGCTTTGCACTGCAGTCCCTTGGCCGCTTGTCAGGAAGATCCTCATATCAAGAAGCTACATCCTCCCTCTTGTTACTGAGGTCCCTCTATATTTCTTCTCTCTTGATAGTGATTACATTCATTTCTAATTACCTCAGAATTGGCTTAAAAAGACATCACTATTTTACCTCCTTTGGAATGAGCTACACTGAAATGCCTGAAGAAAGAAACCTACGCTGACAAGAAGCCCAAGTGTTTCTGTCAAGTTTCTTCTGTGAAACATTTCCAGTTTCAGCACAGCATGAATTGGTTTCCAAGCCAAGTTTTGCTATAAAATTAATCTCCAGTTTATTCAGAAAGACAACACAAAAAGAGAAAGCGATGATACTGAGAAAGAAGCAGGAAGATTCTAAACACAAGTGCATCCTTTGCATCTCTTTTATTTGAAATACTTTTATGAACTCTAGTGTAGGCACAAAAGTGTTTAGCCAAGTCAGCATTTCCTCTGTTAAGGATTATCAAAAGAAAAAGGTGAATGAGGAGCTGTTACAGAATTTCAGCCAGATTCTATCCACTAGGTTTTTCCTTCTTCTTGTCACAGCCATAGGACAACACACTCACCGTTTTTTACTGTTATACTTTCTTCTCTTAAAAATTATATGCATATTACTCTCCTCTGAGATTATCTTCTGATTCAGTGCTACATTCTTCCAAGATGGTCGGTTTTACTGCAAATGCCATCCTACTTTCCTTTGACTGCAATGCAGAATTTGATCTCTGAGCTGTTGCAGGCACTTCTTCTAAAGGTTTTGATTTTTGCCAAACCATGACAGCGAGTTGTTTGGCGGATAACAGAGGTTAGTCCAAATATCTTATTTCCAGAGGTAAGCAGGCAAAGACTTGTTTACTGTAGCTGGGGAAAAATAATGGCCTAAACCGATATCCTTATTTCCTGAGATAGCTTAAATGCATGGCTGCACATATCAAATCCATTTATTTCAGACTCCTTTTTTTTTCAAAGCTGTTATAGTAATGTTTGACAATGAGCTGCAGTTAGTGGGCAAGAGTTTGATCCTTTTGCAATGAAATGTAGTTCAAGCGTATCACTGTTAACTCCCTTACCCCCTGTCCAGAAGGCTGGTTGAAGAAGACGTCAAAGAAAGGAGCTACGGGACTAATCTAGACTGTAATCTAGATTTATGTCTGTTAAATTATGAAACAGTACCTGGAGAGCATCTGTAATGTGAATAAGATTTCTGGTAACAGTGAAACAGCCCCTTTCCTTGTTTTACTAAACTGCATGTGCTCCATTGGGTCTGTTCCTGGGAGCTAAGCATGGCCTTTTGAGAACTTGGATGGGAGACCACCAGGGATTTTTAAATATCAAAGTCATAAGCCAGGAATTCAGGACTGAAGTCTAGGTGACATAAAGCCAATGAGTAAAGGAGCTACACTTAGTCTGGCTTGTTGCTACTGATGGAGAAAATAGAAGAGCTGTCCCACTGCATACAAGGCATCAGCATGTCAGCTGAGGTGTTTGCCGTACATCTGAGGGTAGAGTTGGACCTTGCCATCTTTTGATCTTACCCAAAGCTCCAGCTCACTGTCTTTATAACAAAAGTGGGAGATAGGAGCCACAGGAAACGTTCCTTTGGCAACACACAGGCAGCTCTCTGGGTTTTCAGAATCTCAGCAAATCTCTGCCTCCTTTGTAAAATGCCGTGGGAGGTGATAGGCACTAGTTTTATCTACACGAAGTAGCCTGTCTAGTCTCAATTGAAAAATCAAATTTGTTTGAGCAATAATCCATCTTGGATAAATTTCTGCGTCAGTAGCCGGCCACAAGAATAGTTTTGACTCATAAGTCTGAATCAGCACAAAGACTGAATGTGAAAACGATGTAGATAAAAGCTCCATTATTTAAGTTCGATGATTTAAGTGATGTTCAGTGCACAAAATAGAATCGTGCAAATATGTACTTGCATATTATATATATTTGTGTGTGTACATAGCCACATTCTGGATGTATTTTCCCACTGGAGTAACCTCCTTGTTAAAGGCATTTTCTGTAGCTTTCAAACTTGTATCACATTAAATGCCAGAATCCTTGTTTTCATGATTTTGCGATTTTTCGTCTTAGGCCGTTTCCCTCAACTTCTTCTTGCTTTGTTTTGTTTATAAATCTCTGAGGTAAACTGTTGACTACAGGTTTTGTTTGGAGGTAGTTTGGGAGTTGTTGTTAATATAGAAATCATTAGAAACCCCAATTGTGGTCCATTACTCATTTTTAGCACATACATTTTCTGATTTTTGATCACAGAGAGTTTGTAAAAAGAGAATAAAAGACCTTCCAATAGATTCCTTGGTGGTACATTGTAAACTTCAATTATTTGTTCCCAGAAACATTTGTTTGTTGTTTTTTTTTATAGAGAAGCGAAATCTCTTTTAAACGGAGCATGATTCAGAAACCCCTACTAGAAAGGTATTAAACATTCTTTCATTAATAACAGTAATCTAGAACCCCAGAGTGCACTGTCACTTTAAAATGTAGATCTAAGGATGTATTTTTTTTCCCCCCCCGCAGTCCATCATTAAGCTGAAGTAATTTTATAGCTGCAATGTTGTAGCCACCACCTCTTCCTGAGAGGGAGGAGAACAGCACACTGCTAGTGCATAGCTGCCACTCACAAACCTGCCTGCAAAGCAACTGGACAAAACCATTAGTCTGTAATACTCAAAATTTTCTTCCCCTGTAATTTTTGGTAGGTTTGCCTTTTTTGGCATCCAAAACACAGTAACCCGCTACAACCAATTCATGGTATGACTAAGACACAAAGAGAAAACCAGACAATTCTCTTCCTGAGGCAGAAAAGCAATTTTGTTTTTCATCTGAACTTTCCCTCTATCACACACAGAGACTGGTGGATTCTCTCTCTTACTTAATGACTTTTGACAGCCACTGATCTCAGAAGGAAGACCTTGATAACAGTTTTCCTCTCTCCAAAAATGCTAGTTTTCTCAGGCAGGCAAAAGTTCACAGAGAAGCCGGCAGGTTTCTTCTGCTTTGCGATCATACTTTCTAAAGTACGATCATCCAACAGGCTTGAAAAAGCTTAACTTCCCCCTCCAAATACAGTCCTAGTTCTGAGTGGCAGAGGAGGGTTGTCCCTTTTCAAAAAAGGACGATTTTACTTTTCACCAGCAGCAGCAGAGTGTAAGGGAGAGCAAGATGAGAGGAGGCCTGTCAGATGCTATGTTGACATTTTCCTATACGTGTCTGCAACAAAGTTATTCTGATTTGCAAGCCAGACTAGATCCTTGCTAAATTCCTCCCCTAAAGAGCTTGGGTTTGTTAGAAGGAGCACACTTCTGCTATCACACACACACAGAGAAATTAACGCCTGTAAATACCTTACGAAAATCCTTATGTCTTATACCATTTTCTTTCTACCGCATGTGCATCTCAATTTCTAGCTTCAGTGAAGACAGAATGAGAGGAGAGAATAAGAATGGAAAGGGGGGTGAGGGGCAGCTGTAGTTTAAAATGCAGACAAATCTGCCTTTTCTGCTTGATGGCCTGTAACATTTCCATGTAGTGTACTTTGCATGGCAGAATAGCTACTAGTAATAGAATTTCTCACAGTGGAGGTTAATTACTTTTCAGCTACAGCAAAATAAATTTCCTGTCAAGCCCAGTGACAGGAATATGCCACTGTCACCATTTTTACCTGCAGTTTTAATTCACTGTTAATATTTGACACTAGCTTGAATTCAGGGGGCTGATCTTCTGAACAGTAGGGTTTCCCAGAGGAATAGGACAGGCTGACAGTAATATAGTATCAAGATACGTGGAAAAGAGTACACCTTGCCTCTCCCCCAGTGCGCTGCAAAGAAGATTAACTGACCTATGTCTCACTTTAAAGAACAAAAGAGAACCGAACGTGATGAAATAAAAATGACAAGGTAAGGTGCACCTTAAAATACAGGGTAGAAGAGTGAGGTGACAGGTAGGATCTAACCTTATGCTAAGCAAACCTACATAACACAGCACCTGCTTTCTCTTTTTGGACGTGATTTTTTTCTGGGCTTTAAAAGTCCACTTTTTGAGCCTGATAATTTTCTTGTAAAAGCTGAACTCAGTGGATGAGGCACCTTCTGTGGTAGTTAATGATAGAACTCATTTCTCCTAATTGCCTTCATATTCATCAAATTAGTTTTTACATTTCTTTGTCTTGAAAGAAATGCTTTCTGCACAGACAAAAATGCTGTTTGTCGAGTGCTGCTGTGATATGCACATTCCCACTCTCATCTTTAACTAATAAAAAGTTGCTGTGCAAAGTCACATTAGTAATCACAGAACCATTGAATGCTTTGGGTTGGAAGGGACCTTTAAAGATTATCTAGTCCAACACCTCCCTATGGTGAGCAGGGACATCTTTGACTAGATCAGGTTGCTCAGAGTCTCATCCAACCTGAACCTGAAAGTTTCCAAGGGTGGGGCATCGACCACCTCTCTGGGCAACCTGTGCCAGTGTTTCAGCACTCTCATTGTAAGAGATTTATTCCTTATATTTAGTCTAAGTCTACTCTCTTTTAGTTTAAAACTATTACCCTTTGTCCCTGCTAAAAAGCCCCTGCTGAAAAGGATTGTCACTATCTTTCTTATAGGCCCCCTTTAAGTATTGAAAGGCTGCAATAAGGTTTGTGAAAATCTGTATTAGTGAAATGTCAGCTCCTTTGTAGTAGGTTCATCATGATCTTGAAACAGGCATCTTTTGCTCGGAAAATGTTTTCATGGTGTAATTTCAACTTTTCACAAAAAAAAAAAAAAAAAGAGCCCCAGGCAGCACAGTGGAGCTCTTACCTGTACCACCAAAATGTTCCCACTGGTGTCATTCAGCATTGTCGGTATATGTTTTGGGCTTTGACTTAAGTACCTATTGACAACTCCGAAAACTATGGAGAAGGATTATTAATCTGCATTATGGTTTTCATTTTACTGTCAATCATTGGTGTTAGCGTCTTACATATAGTTCTATAGTTCTATAGAAACAAAAATTCAGTGCCTGTAAGGCTTGGAAAATTGGTTTTTCTTGTTGAAACTTCTATGAAGCCTTAAACAGAAAATTATAACATCATGCAGATATTAAACGACATGACCAGATCAGCTCTTGAGAAATCAACTCTTAACTGTGAAAATACGTTGACTTCCTTGTAAAATAAACCAGAAGTTATGTGAGCTTCCTGCAGATGTAGGGATGTGATTTTTTTACTTGCTATTTTCACTTTTCCTCCTTAAGCTTCCTCCACAGCAACTGTTCAAAGTAGGAAAGTACGAAAGAAAGATGTCATCTCCAGTTGTATTGTAGTAAGTTAAATCTTGTCATACCTGCAAGATCAGGCACAGCTTCCCAAGAGATCCAGCTGGTGTTGAAAATAATTGCCTATGGCTAGATTAATCCGTTATGAAACCAGTTCTATGCATTGTGCAGTCATCTACAGAGCAGGGCAATTTAAATATGTTGCTTCCATATTTAGCTGTTTCCACAAATTTTTAATTAAGAATAAAGCTAATACATGTAATACTCGTAAGGGAATGAGGAGGAGGCACTAAATCCCTTGTTTACCGCACTGGGCATCTAAGACCAACACTTACATAGCCGTTTGTTTAAGAAGAGGGGAAATAACAGAGACAGAGAATTAACTTTGGCACTTGTTTTATGGCTGTGGGACTATAGGGAATCAAGAGCAAGAAAAAATGGTATTTGTGGCTTAGAAAGCATCTCCCAAAGATAGTGATTTCTTTACTTTCTTTTTTTTATCCTTTTTTTTTTTTTTTTCATTCCACAGGTTCAGATTTCTGATGTATAATAGCACGTGCTATAAAATTTTTAACAAGAAACGCTATCTTCTGATCTTGACTGTCTTAAAAACATTAGCAAAGAATGCCATTTATCACTACATTTTTTATTAAAGCTTGAAAGAAAAAGCGCACAGTAGTGCGTCTTGGAAGTCATAGCTGTGAAGAAAAGCACTTTCTGCTATTTTCTCACTGATTGCGGCTAATGTTAAAATAATTACTGGTGAAAGGTCTCCCTGCTGTTTGATTGCCAAGTTCCACAGTTCCAGTGACTTCAGGTTCTTCCCTATTTAAAACTTTAGTTGGCTTAGTCCAGGCTATTTTATGTGTCTCTTTGCATGTTTTCAAAATCCCTTAACACCTCAAGCTCCCTTGGCAAAATCGAATTCTTAATGAAGACACATAGTGAAGGAGCCTGTGCATTCCAGGGATTTTTTTTTTTCTTTCTTTTAGTAAAAAATAAAAAGGGTGCTTGGCTAGTGTCAAGTGAAAATAAAGTAGAAATGTGCTGGCTGTGGTCTTTATGCCTTGTGACAATGTACCACGATCATCCGCGTTACTGAGAGCAGCCTGGGAGCAACACAACTTCAGCAAGGAAGGGCGGCCAAAATCCTCTTTTGGAAAAACCGACATCCACTGATTTTCTGAGAGTATTTTCCGTTGTACCTTGAGATTTGTTGTTGGTTTGGTTTTTTTTTCCCCGACTAACTGTACCGGTATTCTTTATCTTAAAGCTGCAGGGCTTTTCAAGTTGCTTTTCTTCGACACTATTGTTGCTACGAGTTAACTACCAGGAAAAGCGCAACGATCTTAACAAAATTAATATGATAAAATAGGAATGTATGAATCATTAAGCAAGGTCTACAAAGGAGGTTTGTAATTATGCAAAGATTCAGCATTAAGATTCATATATGTTTAATTATGTGATGCAAATATAATTCCCCCTCTCAGTTCCTCCCAAACTATGGCCTGGGCCAGGGTGACCATTCAGGACACCGTTGTTTGTCGAACATTTCCTTATTTGGGTGACCTTATTGCTTCTCACAGGAATTCCTGCGAAAACAAGAAACATTTTTAACTCCTCCCTCGCCTTCCACCGCTCTCTAAATCTGTAGCTGTTGGTAAATTTTTGTCACAAATTGTATATATCTGGTCAAGGTTACCATTGTTCATTTCAATAGAAAAAAATGGCGCTTCGCTATGACTGGCTTATACTATGACGTACAATTCCTTAGCGTTTTGAACTGGAACTTGGTAGACAGCCCTGTACTTTGCAGCAGCTGTTACTTCGAGGTGAAATACCACCACCTATGGAACGTAATCAGGACTCCTGACATAACGTGGAGTGGAAATACAAAGATGGTTGATTATTTTGTGTTAGGTTCAACCATTTCATTCTATCATCTGTCTTTTTTCATCACCTCCAGTGTGATATCCTGGAATGGAGTTCCTGACACGTAATAGAAAGCTGTGGTGAAAACATTAATATGTTCCCTAGTTCAAGCAGTCCATGTTGTCTCAGAAGAAAATAGAAAGCCTCCCGACCTTTTCATTTAGTTCTGAGACAACAGGCTTCAGAGGAAATATTTTGCCAGCTGTTTTAGTTTTAAATTACAGTGCCATGATTGGTTTCATTTCTGGGTCACCCATAGCAACCATTACTTGAAACCGCAAGAATAGTTCATGCAGCGTTTAAAACTCTTTTGGGTTAAAGTCCAAGTGCTATAATTTATCTGATGTTTTTTTTTTTTTCAATAATCAAGTTCGCTGCCTTGAAAAATCCTGTTATTCCCTCCAGTGTCTCTCTCTTTTCAATACATAATTATGTGGGTGCTTGGCACTAAAATATCAATCTTTGTATCTAGTAAGAGATTAATCACTGCACTGAGGTAATTCATGTACATGCAATCAGTGGCTGGAATAGTATCTTCAGTGCAAAAGAATCTTAGCCCAATACAGAAATCAACACAAATGAATTCATTTCGGTCCAAAGCTGCAGATTTAATTGTATTCCAATTTTAATAGTATCTGTCAAGGAACCCAGATATCAAATTATTTAGATTTTTGTTTGTAAGGAAAACTGAATCTTATTTAGGACCGTGTAGAACTAAATCTTAAGTTTCTTGCAACTTCCTGCGTAGAAGGGATCCTCCATGTATGTGCAACAGTTTAACAGACGATGAAGTTAATGTAATGAACTGCCCTTGAAACAGATATTTAACTGACCTCTGTACCTGTGTTTGAATCTCGGTGTTTGTTTTCCACTTGAAGCAACTGCCTCTCCTTTAGGTAAAATAGGCAGGGTCTGCTGCTGCAGCTTAAGGCCTTGTGACGTGGCAGAGCTCCACGGCGTGAGACAGGATGTTTTTTTACGTATTGTCTTTGGGGATCAGCCTCTGGCCTGCACTCTGTCTCAGACTATACCTGGGCGCTGACAGCTGGCCACAAGACCAAGTTGAGTTTTAACGGTTAAACAGTACAGATGAAACTGGTGACAGATAAAACTGGTGTAGAGATAAACCAGTACGCACGGGTACTTGAATCTGCATATCGACCTTGCCTAATTTCCTAGTGTATACACAAGAAACCAAGCCCCACTTACTGTCCTCTGTAAGGCAGAGGAAGATGGTAAGTATGATAAAAGGAAAGACAGACAGAAAAACAGGGTAAATTTGATCCTAAGAGCATTTAGTGCTGCGTTGTCTATGTAAGAGGAAATACATTATCATAGACCAACATTACATCACTGGACTCTTAATAAATTTTGGCTGGAAACAAGGAAAGTGATTGGATTTCTCTCCCAAAATGTTCCATGGTAGAGGGTCACAGGAATTATTTGACAGCTAAGGGAGAAAAAGTAGTTCTAAAAAGAAAAGTAATACTGTCTTCTTGTGTAACGTATTAACTCACATCAAACATCGTAGCTTGACATCAGAGCATGTGCTAAATGCCGATTTTAATTTATTAACGTATACTTTTTGGTTTCTTCATGAAAACTTTATATACTTAAAGCTTACATAGCAGACTACTCATCCCGTATTAACCTCCAGTAACATTAACTCTGGCTAATGCCTCCATTATTTCTTATCAGTTATACTGAATTTTGTGAATACTCTAGTGAACTCACTCTCCTTTCTGAGTCCTTTATGTCTCTAAATACCATTGAGTATAATCAGCCATGGTGTAATTTTAAATGTCAAGGCCAACGTCTGTCAGGTATAATTTGCTCTTTTACTGAAATTTAGATGTGTGCTTTAGTTAAATTGAGATTGTCCATTTCAAGCAATGCCCTCCTGATAAGACACAAAGCTAATGTGCTGAAGATGAAAAAGATTTAACAATAATATCAAAAAGGAATTGATCAGCAGACCTCAACATAATTTCTTTCATCACATCAGCTGCCACAGCCTAGCTGTCCTATACAAACCACTTGACAAAGTCTGCCAGTGCAGTTACTACACTATTTATAGCTACACTGTTTATGCCTCTACAGTTATAGCTGTGTCAGCACTTTAATTATAAACCTTATTTTCCAAAGATTTACTACTAAGCAACAAAAAAATCAGCCTCAGCTGCAAGTTTGGATGTGAAGTGTTCTCAAGTGTACATGTGTAATTTTCACTTAGGTTATGATAGGCCAGACTCAGTGCCTACTGAATACTGAAGGCAATGGAAAAAGAAAAAAAAGCTATCGTGTGTATTATTTTCAACATTGTTCAAGAGGGATAAAGAGTTTTGCATGGAAAAAAAATAACTTTTTTTCATATGCTTTTGACTCTGATGTTGAAATATTTTTTTTGTAGTAACTATCTTGATTACTGGCATAGCTGAAATGCAAGTATATTAAAAGAGTTAAATTCACTTACAGTAATGGCCAGATATTGGACTAAAGAGATTTACCACAACTCTGAGTAAAAAACCCACATGTCTAGATTAGCCATTGCTCAGAACTGTGCATTTCACGACTGAATAATTCAGGACTTGTCTTTCCATTTAATTTTTTTTTTCCTACTTTTTGCCATCTGGAGACTTTTACAGGAAAAACCGACATAATATTTGATCTTCTAACTATATTTATAACATTGAGGAACTGACCTATTGAAGAGAAGACAAGACCTTTCATGATTTCATTCTCTTCAGTGTTCCATGAGGCATTACAAAACCTTTTGAAAAGCATAAGGACAAAGAGACACAAATATAAGTGAATAATGCATGCACATGAATAGACGTACCTCTTTTAAATGATCTGCCATGTGTCTACAGCAGAACTGGCTGCATCATTCATGAAAATAACCTATTTGGCTAATTTTGACATTTTTCTTCAATGTAATCCCATTGAAATTCTCCCTTCTCTGGAAATCAAATACCAATAACTGGTTGAATGATATTTGACAAATTCTCTGAATGATATTTTCCTTCAATCATTTTATGATTTGTCTACAGATGTATGTTTTCTTCTCCTTGTCCTGTACAGTTAGAATTACTTCCCCTTGAAATACTACTGAAAGTAGATGTGCTTGTGTTTTCATATGACATATTTTATAAATTAAAAAGTAATTTGGGTAATTATTTATCTTATTTTTGTGGAGAATTGGGGCTTTGAAAGTACTGCTGAAACAACTTCTTTTTGCTGAAGTTCATACTGTGAGACATAAGCAGGTACGACTCAAGCAATGGATGAAGCAGATTTTTGTGCAGTTTCTGAATGGCATGGCTCTGTTCAATTACAAGAGACTAGATCATTTGTCCATGAACTACATGTGAAAGTAGACTACTGCAAGCTTTATGCCTTGCTAGTTCCCATATTGCCTCCTAATGGAGTGCCTCTGTCGGGAGGTACGTCACCAACAGGAATTTTTATTATCGGGTTCCCAAAACAGTTAAAACCATCACGAGTCTCTCACAAAACTGTGACCTCACTAGCAGGGATCCAAAGCCACCCAAGAGTACTGATTCTCTTCAGGAACGATCTTGCTCGCTTTCCTCCGAGATTGTATTTGTGATTCGTTTTGCTGGATATATGGCTCCCTGGAATGTCCTGGGAACTCACCAGTAGCATAACGAAAAGCACAAAACCGAACATATCCATTTTATATTTATTGTAGAGATCTCTTTGCAGAATTAATTTTATTTCAATTAGTGTCTCCATGATATTTTAGCATAAAAGTAGGTGAGTTGTAGCTCATCAGGATTTGAAGATCTTCTAGAGAACACTCAGACTTCTTTCCTAGAACAGAATTGCACCCAATTGCCTGCAGCTGAGTCAATAGAAAGGTTCACATCAAGCTTTTATGTGATCCATATTTATTGATCTGACTGAAAATGAATTTTTTTTTTTTTCCTTTCTCTCTCTGCCTCTAAAGTAACTAATAAAATTTCTCCAGGAAAAAAAAATAAATAAATCTAAGCTTAAAATACTGTTTGGGTCATTGCCCAGCTAGCAAAAGACAGGTAGCCAGCCTTTAGGTTAGCGCAGATTCCTTCAGTCGTGGCATTTTTTCCTTCATGTTGGTATGACTCCATGTTCGGCTCCAAGCTTCAACTTGCAGTTTCAGATCTTGTGTCACAGCATTAAAGTTATTTACCTAAAGTTCCATTTATACCTCTATATAATGCTTTTTTTTTCTGTAACATTGCATACAAAGAAATATCTTGGGTGTACCTGACAGGACACTTGGAAGACAAATGGTCATTTAGAATGCTTGAAAGAAAGTGAAAGAGCATTATGCAAAACAGCTATTCGCAAAGGTTAAAGTAGTTGAATTTAGAGCACTGAAGGCTATTGAATCATTATGGTGATGGATTGTCTTTGCTATCTACAAATAATGCACTGATCTTCTTGTCTAAAGCAGTGAGTTTACTGTATTTAATCAGCAGTACTGAAGAACTCTAATCATTACCTCAAACCAAATTAGGTTTCAGAAAATCTCTTTTTAAAAAAACCTATGCTCAAGAGGATAAAATGACAAATTTTATTTGGTGCTTTGTCTGTGAAAAAACAGAACATAGAAGTTCTTAAGCACTCCATCCACAATCCAACATTTGTATTATAGTCATGGTTTGATTTAGAAAGAAAATTTAGGGCTCGTCCCCATTTAGGGACATTTCCAAGCAGTCAGTTTTTTCACTGAACTCCCCATGACTCTGTGGTGGTGAAAAGGATACAGGGATGCACCAGACTGAGACATGACACTGGGAACTGACGTTATTTTATGTCAAAAATATTTTAAGTATTAGAAGTGGCACCTTGAATCAATCCGATCTCTTTTTGGTCCACATCTTTTGCCTCACAAAGAGAATATCCTTTAAATCATGGATTTCTAGCAGGATGCTCCAACTGACCAGGGGTCTTCAGAAGCTTCTTTTAAAGGAAGATGTGACAAATGTATCAAGAAAAGACCAATCATTCAGGTCAGGAAATCTGGGAGAGTAGCTTGTATGTCTCACATTACTGCTAACACCCCCCAAATTCCTAGATGTTGTACGCTATGATCCCCTTAGAGTAACACTTTTCCCAGTTTCGGAGAAGCTGTGGCCAGGCTCCCCATCTTGCACACACAGAGCAAAAGGGCTGGATAGCCACAAACCCCCAAAATCCTAAAAAGATTAAATGCTTGGGAGCAAACTGGAAATTAGACCCTTGTACTTAAGAGGTGTCCAGTAAGACGCTGGTTTAGAATCGCTGCAAATGTGACTCGTTAACTCTATGTCGGATAAATGCAAAACTAATTGCCTTGATCCTGCATGATGGTAACAGCTTTCTCGTTGCTTGGAGTGTAGGTATGATGGCTGGTAGGTCGTTTGGTTACTCAAAAACCCCAACTGTGCCTTTGAACTGTGCTGGTGGATGGACACAGACCTGAAGACCTAATATCGGGGGAACCTGAGAGCTCCCATGACAAAGATTTTGAACAGAGGTGCGAAAGAGCCTGACCTCTCACAGGTCTTAGGAGCCCTGCAGAGTAAACTGTATCACTTGCACTTCCAGAAAACTGTTCTCCCTGACATCCACTATAGCTGTGTGGTTTGTAAACTCTGTAAGATGCTCAGCGTTGAATTTTATTTTGACAAGCTCCATAAAGCTCTAGGGTTTGAACTTCACTAGGAAGAGGGTAGTTCCACATGCAGGATTTCTAATTTAGACACATTGGAGAAATAACTTTATTACACACTTTATTAACTAGTCATTAAACTCCGTTGGTTTTAACTGTTTTAATTAAAAGCTACTGTTTTCCTCCTGAAGGTAAAGAAGTGGTTCCTGAAAACTCAGGGAATCAGATCTCTCTGTATTATAACTGGTAATTCCACACTTTTCATGTAGTAGTGAAATAACTCTTTTAGGGTAATTTTCTATCATATCACACTTAGATGGTGGAAAATCCTACTCCTGATGTAATGTGGTCACTCAGGTTATGTTACTGAAGATGCTAAAATCTATGTTATAGTCATGTAGCAAAACAATAATAAACATGTGATATTTTATTGTTTACATAACTATTGTTCCTTAATTATATTTTAAATAATTTTATTTAGGCATAAGATTCGTGATAAGTACACCCCAGCACTTACAATTAAGACCGCTTTGCAAAATTAAAATGCTTTGTAGAAACAGGATGGTGGTGTTTTATTAGAAACGAGCATGCTTATGGGTGCTGTAATACTTTAGAAATTTATATATACATATTCAAAGCAATTCTTCACATTTTCAAAACTGCACAGCTTAGAGGTAGATTTTATTTTTTACCGTCTAATAAATGCTAAGTCAGAAGAGTTTCGACACCTATGGTAATCATCTAACCAGTATTGACATATGCTATGGGCTTTGACAAGTGAAATGATGAGATCTTAAGTAACAGATATATTCTCTCTGAAGAGCAGTTTATAGGGCTTGGCTGTCTTCCAAGGAAAAATCATATAGTGTAGTTAACCAATGATACCAGCATCTACCTCTCACAGAAGAGCCAAGGGACTCTTGGAAAGGTCACAGTGCTAACTGGCAGGGTAACTGATTAAGACAAGCCCATTACATACTGTATTGCACACAACTGTATACTGGGGAAAAGGAAGCAAACCGGATTAATTTCCCTTTCTGCTGTGAACACAGAGACGTGCAGATTTCGGTAAAGATGAAATGTGAGTCTTCACCTGAACGTGAGTGTGTTCAACTCTATTGGCAGAATGAATTTTCACTATAGGCAGTGCTGGCTTGCTTTTCTACCATAATGCCAGGCAAGGAAACGCAAAGTTCTGTGACATTTATATCACTTATTATTTAAAAAATATTTTTATTTTTTGTGGACTCATTAAAACATTTCCGCTTCAGATTCTAATGAATTAAAAATAAAAGTAGCAAATAAAGCTCACAGAAAACTTAACACTTAGGTCAGGAGTGGGGCACAGAATGAGACTGTCCAACTTCTACTCTTCTAATTCCATTTTCTCAGCTTCAGAGACCTCGCAGCTACCTTTCCTCCTGCTGCTTTTAAGCTAGCTTTATTTCTGTGGCATAACCTGTGTCCTACACAGGTAAGAACAGCTTCAGGTCAGCCAAGTATAAATAGACTATGTCAGCCACTGGCTTATCTGTGGCAAGCCAGCCGGAGGGAGATGACAAGTTGGAGTGAGGGATTCATCCTGCCATACTGAAATGAAATGGGTGACTTGGTATGCCCTTTTACCACCTGACTGGGAATACTCGCTTGTTCAGCTTTGCACAAAAATAATAAACCTGACCATTCCTTTTGATCAGTGGCTTTTAGTCAGAGGAACAGACTAAATCTTGCATTTCATCATAGTCTCAATCACATCAAGGTACTTTTCTAGATATCAACAATGATACAGTCTTGAACCTCTCTTCTACCTGTAACCAACAGATAATATTCAGAGGCATAAAGGGTGATGGATACAGAATACCCCGTAGTATTCTTTCCTATTCTTTATGCTATCTTATCCTCAGTGAGCAAAAAGTTCAAATCCTAGCATGGGTAGATAGCTCAATACTTTAGTTTTAAAATGAATGAGCATTGTACTATTTCCATTGACCCACTGGTGATACTAAACAGTAATGGCGTGAAGAATTTGAAGAAAAAGGCTTGTATGTTTTAATCTCCAAATATTTTAAAATATTTTCCATGCTGTAAGTCAAGATAAGGCAAACTGCAAGTCTCTGAAGATGCATGTGCACTTTATACTACTAACACTGAAAACTACTTAGGAAATGTTTCTATTACTATAGTAACAGAATGCAGCGTGGCACCCTCTGAAAAGAGAAGAAACAGCCCCGTCCCTGAGGACAGCACTGTCTGAAAAGATATTGTTGTTACATACAGTAGAAGCTCTTTTACAAAGAAAGAAAGGATTTGGCACACTGGGAGAGATTTTTGGAAGAAGAAGGGAAAAGTTGGCTTCATAAAGCCCGGAGTATTAAATACTTTAATATTATTTTCATCAGTATGGGGCCTTTTCATCTTAACTGCTACAACTAAACAAATACTGTTCTGCAGTTACATATTTTTATACTAGTTGTTTTAATTATACAGTCTGCCAGAAGTGTAGGCTGAGACTTGCAGCTCCGTGTGCCAACATGTTTGTTTGTATAATTCTATATTTTATAAGAGAACAAAACAAAGATGTGAGTTCCTAAACATTAGGTTGCGTGACTCACCAGGCACAGTGCAATTTGTAGTAGTCTGGCCTGCTTGACACTGTTGGTAAGTGTGGTAGTTCAAACGGTAGGGAAGAAAAAAACATCTTGTCTTGAGAAAATCCAGAACCGTTTGTGGGTTTTTTTAATGCTGATCATCAACATTTTGCCATTACTTGGAATGGCTGAGAGCAGGACTGAAGCAGAAGATGAAAAGAAACAAAAAACCTGCCCAGTTTGGAGACATTACTGACAAGGAAAGGTGGAGTACCTCTAGTCCCCCTACACCTTTCTGCAGAGAAGTAGCCAGAATGGGATTGCAATGAATCCACAGCCAGAATTATTTTTAAAATAAAGACAATATCCAGGAAAAGAGCAGCATTTTCCCTGTTGTTTGCCCGAGACTGAGAAAATCAGCCGTTATCTCTCAGGACCTGCTGAAGTCCGTGGTGAGATGAGGAAAAGAGAAGAGTGCGGTGCCCTGCAGTCTGCTAAAGCCATTCACTAGAGGACAACGACAAGCTCTAAGAAACAGGTCTATGGTCTTTGTCTTTAGGGCACTGATATCAGTTCCAGTCCTCAGGTTTTATGATATCGGTAGACATTTTTAGCATGTGTCCTGGTTTGAGCTAGAACAGAACTAATTGCGTTCAGTGTTTTAGTTTTCAGCTCAGTCTCTTTCAAGTGGCTGCACATTCTGAAGTTAATGGCAGATTTCTGCAGAGTGTCTGCTTCTAGAAGTGATAACACTTGGTGTTTATAGTTACTACTGTGCAATTAGTACTACTGTACAATTTCTAGTAAGAGGTGGCATGAACTCAAAATTACAGACTATCTCTGCTACTGATCTTCCTCTTTTTTTTTTTTTTTTCAAATGAGTGCAAAACAAAAGGCCATCTCTCCAAATAAGTAAGGCTAGCTGATCTTAGAGCAACAGTTATAGGAGTTTGGAGATAATTAAAAAGGTTGCTTAATTTCCAAAGAAGCCTCTTACTTAATGTTTGGAATTGGCTACGTTTTAAAAATCTAAGTTAATGATTTTTTTAAGTTTCCACTGTGGATAATTATAACACAGAGAACTTTGTTGACTTCAGTGGGACTAAAAGTAAAAAGACAGACTGTATGCTGAAAGATATTAAATTAATAGACTTCACTTACTTGCTATTTCAGTCCTGCTTATTTGCTTTCAACACCTGGGGAGGATCTCCATTGGATTATGTTTTCAGGCATACTCTACATGAGTGAATGGGAAGAAATGTACACAGGCATGAAAACAGAGATCAGCTTGAAGGTTTCCTATAGCAGAGAATGGAAGATAAATATACAGAGCTGTTAAAAAAAAATAAAAATAAAAATTGTTTGAGTGAAGCTACAAATCTAGTCACATAATGTGTATTTTAAGGACGTAATACTATCTATTGAATGAATGCACTAGCGGAGCATGTTCTCTGCAGCTCTACTGTTTACTGCAGAAGGTATAATCCAGCACCTCAACAGGGCTAAATTCTCGATGCACAGAAATGCTACATTGATTTCAGTGACACTGGAACTAAGAGAGCAAGACTGGTCAGCTATCAAAGTCCATTACAGTTAGATGGAAAGGAAAACTAAAAAGAGAAATTTCAAATCAAGAAAAATGCTACGTTCATTGGTTAAAGAAAAAATAGATAGTGATGTACTTATTCAGTTTGGACAAATAACTGGTCTTTGATAACTAGAAACAAGAATGTGCTTGTTTGAGGATTTAGATTTCCATCATAATTTGGAGAGTTAGGTTTGTTTCCAGATTTTTACATGTGAATTTCCACGATGTGGAGGAATTAATCTCTAGTTTATAAGGCATTTCTAGAAGAAAACTGGAAAATCCACAGGAAAAAAAAAAAAAAGTAGATCCTGTAGTGTTTTTCAATCTTCATCAATTAGGGAAAATGAAGACGAGTCCTAAATAGAAATAACATTTATTCTTGTTGGATTTCAAGTTTATTGAACTGAAGATACTCCTGTTTCTCTTCACAAGACTGCTTGCCTCTCCAACGGAACGATTTCAGAAATCTGCTGTCTCAAACAGGAGCACTTCAGTTTCAAAAAACCCAGAACTTTTCATAAAAGTTCTAGGAACTCTAAGAATGCACTTTTTTCTGAAGTCACGTAGATGTCCCCGGTTTCAGAGATCTCTCTGCACATCTGCTTGAGCAACCAAGATCTATTCAATGACACCGGTTAGAGAACTTCTACTTGATGGAAATTTCTATTCCTATCTCACAGTAGCAAGCAACACACTGTCAGATTGATACAGGCTTCCAACAGAAGAGCAGAATACGTATTTTTATCCTTTTATATGTTTGCCTTCTCCAAGAAAGAATTCAAAAATGGTTCATTCACATCAGTTGTGCTTTGAAGATTTTTACTCATGCATCTGCCAAAGAGATCGACTCATAGTATACTGATTTAACTCAGGGAATGTGACATGTCTTAAACAACCTGATGATCAACAGTTTCCCTCTATTTGCCATTCTTTTGGCAAAGTGCTCAGTCCTGTTCATTTAACCTATATAGCAGTCCACAAAGTCTTCATTTTCTGTAATGCGCTAACACTGAGAGTTTTGCGTCTGTTTTACGTCTCTTACATTAAAGGTCAACAGTATCAGTCTCCCTTACTGGGAGGAAAAATGAAATTCATTTAACTGAAAACTGATAATTGGAAAGAGGATCTCTTTTCTGAATACAACATCCCTGCACATTTGAACGTGATAACTATGTTTGCATGGCAAAGTGTTCCCAAAATACAAATTGTCTCTGAAAGCAAGAGGAATAATAATAATAGTAATAATAATAACAGACCAGAAGAATTCTGATCCATTTCACAGTGTCCTCTGACTAGAGAAAAGGATGAGCCCAAGCTTTTCCTTTTTAGATTAATTCTTTGTGCAAGCACAGAGCACAATGTTAACTGGCTGCAGAATTTTCTTTTCCCTGAAAATGTCAATCAACTCCAAGTTTTAGAAACCGCAAAAAAGAAAATAAAACAGACAAGATAAAATGTGATATGAATATTGTTCTGAGTGTCAGCTTTTTTTTTTTTTATCATTTATTTTCACTAAATTTCAGAGTAATGTGACACAAGCATGTATAGGCACCTGGTTCTATTGTCTGCCAAGTAAACTTCTCAAAGGAGTCTTTTTTTCTATATGCATCACTTAGTTAAACGCAACTAAGGGGAAATCTTTTAATATAGTAAATCCAGTACTACTTCTAGGATCTCTGAGACTCGTTTGACACAATTCACGATAGCTCGATTATTTGATCCTACCTTTATGAATAATATCCAAGGTAATAGTATGAAGCTGTCAGGACTTAACGAATTGTTGTCAGGTGATGAAACAGCATTGCTCACGCACAAGACTACACCTTCAATGGGTCTTTCTCATTCTTTCAAATAACTGTAAAGCAAAAAAAAAATATAACACTGATACGCTGCACCTCTGTTTGACATAAATGAGAGAAAGCAGTTCTGAGCACAAGATTTGGATGCAATTTCCTGATGCAAATTTGGACTCCAGTTGTTGAAGGCTTGCAAGTTAAAATTCAGAATCAGAATATTACTTATGGCATCTACAAAGACATACAAACCAGTTTGGATTGTTTATGTTTTTCTTTGCGCTTTTGCCCTTCACCTAATAATCTCCTCCTAGTTTCATTCTTAAGGAAAGTATTGGTCTAACAAAAACAGTTGCAAAATAATTGCTTCTGGATGAACTGTAGTGGAATAACAGCATGAGCTCACGGCGTCTACGAAAGCGTTGACAATAATTAATCGCACCTAACAAGTTTTTCTCTTATATCTGTTGGAACAATTAAAGCAAATACTGTGGTGCATTACTTTAAAACTTAACAGAGGAATTTGACATTGGCATCATATCCATTGAAACCAAAAATCAGAAAGTATATTCCACATATAGTCCACATATCTATATAAATAGATGTATCTGTGTAGAAGACACATATATGTATGTAGAATAGATATATTTCCATTTATAGAGATACATATACATATCTACATAAATATATTCTACAAATATTAGTCTTTAAGATCCGTAACTTCATCTTGCAAATAGATGAGCAATTCATAAATTAAACACCTTGGGTTTTGTCTGTCCCAGTATCTTGCAAAAAGGAGCCTGCATACGTGTTTATAGTCAGATCATCTCGGTTTCCAACCCAATACATTAGGTCAAGAGAAATAAATTACAAGCTTCTCCAGCAGGCTTCAGAGCTGATATCTAAACATGTCAAGAAGCCTTGAGAGAATCACTTTCACCCTGTAAACATTATGGGTGCTGTGTGGTTTTAAATATAATTTACATTACATCATTTACATTATATAATACAATAGATGTTCATCCAGATGTTGTTACAAAGAACAGACACAGACAGAAGTCACATTTTTATATCACTTTGCTGGATGACTGTGTGATCTACGGTTTGGCCCCACACCTTGAATATAAAGCAGACTACAAGTTCCCCTTTCCTATTCAGGAAAGTTGTTTAGGGTTTGTCTTGCTTTTTCTCTGTGCAACTTGCTACACAAAGACTTCCATTTTTAAAGATATGGGTCTCCACAATTTCTATATCTTTACCCTAATCTGGAATCCTTATCCACCAGGAGAAGTGCTCCTGTGACTGTTCCCCAGGGGTCACTGTTACAGATCATATGCAGATGTGGCGGCGACTTTAGGACATGCACAGGTTGAATTTGCGCACTGATGCACACCCAGGTAATGATATTCATAGCAGTAAACTGTAGAAGTTACAGCAAAAAAATCAAACACTTGAGAAAGAGGGAAATAAAATTTACTCAGAGGTGACATGAATAGTATGAACCAACACTCAAGTGTAAACTCCATTGTTCTTTTTTGCAAAATATCATACAATATAAACATGTTCACTCTCTCATAGCCTGCCTGTGCCCATTCATGTACATCAGTGTTACTGGCGTGCCAGCAAAGATAGCCATACAACAGCATTATAAGCTCACATGCTCGAGACTAGCTTCTTTTCGTCTAAAATAAGGAATAAGGCATTTTTTTTTTAAGTCTTTGGTGCTTTCCTCTATAGATAATTCACAAAATGCATTATTTTATTACAGTGCTGAGATACAGTACTTGAAGTTCAGTGCAGGTTAGCAGACTGGGGACTAGAAGTCACTCTGGGTTTCCTAGCCAAGCTGATAGGTATCACACAAGAACCTCTCAGCATGAAAATGTTCGCTTCAACAGCTGCTTAGGGGGGAAAAATGATTTGGAGTGCCTCAAGACTAGCCTGCTCCAAGACAAATTTATGATTCTATTCAAACAAATATTCACAAATACTTTGTTGCAGCATTCAACCCATTTCCAATCACATCACTACATTCTCAAGACTGGAAAACTTACTGGATTTTGACTGTATTGTAAACAGACAAAGTTACTGGAAAAAATGCTAGAACTAAAGAACTCACTTTATACCAAGAAAACTTCTAAAAGATATGACCATGTTTATCAGAAAAAAAAAAAAATATCAGTTCATTAATGTTCATCCTAAGCACAATTAAAAGGGCTTTGTAGAAAAGGCTAGCAAGTTATCATTGCTGCTTTAACCGTGTAAGGGTAGGGCAGCAATTAGAAACTTCATATAGAAGAGGACGGATTTTTTTTCTTTGGCCATTTCTTTTAAGACTACAAGTAACACGCTCAATGTTTTGTTTCGTGTTCTCAGAAATTAGATAAACTGCTTAAAATGATCGTATACATATATACTTAGAAAAATTTGTTCTATTTTATTTATTTTTTTATTTAATTTTTTTTTTTCCCTTTAGGATAGTGGTTCCAGACTTGTTCTCATCAAGTAACTTACTTAGAAAAATTTGCCTTTTTACAGCATTCTTACTCCTGCGGCATGGGAATTACAGTCTCGTGACCTTGCAGAAAATGTTCTTTCTATCCAGTCTGAAAAGAGAAAAACAAAATGTGCTTTCCTTTGCTCCTCTCATTGTCTCACCATCCTCCCTTTAACTGTCTGATGGTATAGGTGTACACTGTGGGAGTGCTAATGTGAAAAGTATGCAGTGGCTCCTTTGCATGCTTCCATTAGGCTAATGATGTTTGCACTTACATCCTTTCTCAGTACAGAAAAGAGGTGGATTTTTATTTTTATTTTGTTTATATCTAAGTGTACATTAGTGGGAGCACAGAGGGTGAATTACAATCATGTTATTGGACGTTTCCTGGTTATTTAGTCTAGGATTTTGTAGGAGTATATGTTATCTCATTTACTCCTGCATTTAGGCTGCAGAATATGTTATTTTATTATGCATAGGTGGTTTTGCTTACCTTAATTCTATGTGCTGGAGGTTGGCTGACAAGTCAAATGCTTTCCGTCTTCCAGAAATTCTGCAGGATCCTTATTTTTACAGGTTTTTGACATTATTTCATTGGGCTTCTGCAAATGCTAAGAGCAACTGTTTTGAGAACATCACTTAATTAAAAAAAATTAAAGAACAGCTCAGCAGATTTGTTGTGATTGAAAAAGAGAGTGCTGCTGTATTGTTTATGTAAACGTATTGCTTGGAGATAGCTTTTTGTTGTAATAGTGTTCCAGCCTATGTTCTTATATCTCAGTTTCTATAATCATAACATGTCGGTATCGGCTCACATGATTAAAGTTCTGATCAGTTCTGATTCTGTTAGTTACATTGTGGAGATGGGCCCCACAGCCCCATTTGTCAGTAGTCAGACACTCAGACACTTTGGAGATAGCAGAGAGCACCTGCTTGCTTGACCACTCTGTGATCAAGGTAGGCTTCCTCACAAGCAATGCACACAAGTTTGAAGATAAGGCAAACACGACATAAAACTCTCTGACCGAGGCTTAAAAAAACATGAGAATTTTTTCCTCCTCTGTTCCAATTCTGCTGACCAGCATTCGCAGGAGGACCCTGGCGATCAACGTGAATGGATGTACTTGTGTGCCTTCCTCTGCCAAGACTGTTGTGTGGAAAGAGCCCGCAAAAGGATGTACGGAAGCGCTGTTTCTTCTGTCTCTCCTTTATAAATTATTGCTAAGACAATGTCTAGGCACGATCGCTAGCACTGTATAAAATGAAAAAGTCACAGTTAAAGAAGCAGAGGTAGAAATGGTAGTAAGTGGCAAAGAGAATAGAGTAGCTCTGCTAACTACCTGAAAAGGATCAGGAAATAAATATTCCATCTTCAGAAACTCTTTCGAGGCAAAGTGAATTCTGTTCGGTTCAGGGCCTCCGAAGCCTCCCTGCTTTGTCATGTGCTACAATCAGCCAGCCCAGCAGAGAAGGAAGGAATCACAATAACTGGTGATTAGGGCAAATAATGTTGAAACAGAAATATCCAGCACAGGAATTAAAGCACATAAGGGTGAGGTAGAGGAGGAAACAGCAGTTTGTACATTACATCATTTGTCTTTTACTACTTACCTTCTTTTTTTTCCCTTTTACTTGCAGCTGTGTCAGTTCTATTTTTACCCAAGCCTTTCAGTCAGTCATAGCAGAGTTTCAAACAGATGTGTAGAGCAATAATATGGTAGTAAAATTTTACAAGCGTGATTCATTTTACATCTGCAATGTTTAGATGAAGAAAAGTCTCATGTATTTACAGAAAATATGGCACACATCTTGTCAAGAGGTATAAAAATGCATTGTGTTTTCCTTGAAGGAGGATTATGCATGGACTTCACTATTTGCCCATCTCAGCACACAACAGCTAGAGTGTTTAAGGTCATTCTTACGGAGTGCCTTTTAAGAAGAGTATTAGAAAAAGAAAGATATTATCAGGTTAAATTTTGCTGTTGGTTATTCCTCCACGACATTATTTTCTCCTGGTACCTATTTGGAACAGAAATTGACATTGAAATCGATGTATTCCCTTAACAATAGAAGCCCTTAGAGATGACTGAATAGCGGAAATCTCATTTATGAGTAAAAGGACTCTGTTGGGTTTCCTGTGACTCCTGTGGTCATGCCCTGAATGATCTGAAAGATTGGAGATGTACATACAATACACTGCTGAGAATGTTCATGGACATAAAAAATTTCACCGGTATCACTGGAAAAATGGCAGGGCCATGCTGGGTGAGATCAAGGTCCATCTAGCCCAGTAGCCTTTCTTTAAGCATAAGAATGAGCAACATGTCTGGAGAAGCGTAAAAATGAACCAAAGATATATGACACTTTTGTCTACTAGTCTTTGAACTCTATTTTGAGGTGGGATGTTTTGTGAATTGTTGGTTTCTTCTGCACATTTCAAGATCCTGAAGGATTAGAATCATAGAATCACAGAACGGCTTGAGTTGAAAGGGACCTTAAAGATCATCTAGTTTCAACCCCTGCATGGGCAGGGACATGATTCCAGGACCTTGTCTCTCCTTGAACTTCTAGCATGCAACACTTTCTTTGATGGGGAAGCCCACAAGTCAGTCTACGACGGTAGAAGAATCCCATTCTCCTATTTTTCTTGGAACCTGACTCCTACCAGCTTCATTCAAGGTTCCTAGGTCTTTTAGTGGAAGATACAACAAGCAGATGTGATTGTTTTTCTTAAATTACACATGTGCCAGTTATTTGTTAAATAAGAAATGGAAGAAATGTTTTGTGATCAAGGTAGATAAACATGCAACACTAATAAAACACTAAAAAGATCTAAGTGCTTCTAAAGAATTCACTTAATCTCTTATATATGACCTTAAACAATTAATATTTTTGAGGAAGAATATAACTATTTCAAACATAGCTTGTGGAAGAAGTTGACTACACTGTGACAAACACCTGTAAAGAATATTTCAAATGTTCCAGATAAGTTTAGCAAAAAGCGTGATGAACCCTTACAGGAGCTTCTTTTCAGACTCAATGGGGAGACAAGGAAAAAAGCAAAATAAATAGGAAAGGGATTTAGTCACTCATCTCCCTCAGTCTCAAACTTCTTATTTTTCTGTCTTATTGTTGCATGAACCTCTCACTATCTGCTGTCAAGTAAAATGGTCCTTTATAATCACCTAGGACTTAAAAAATGCCAGGGTTCAAATGTTGATTAAGTAATAAGAAAACACTACCAGTTAAAAACATCGATGGTGATTTATCACAAGCATTTTCCTCAAACTGAGAATAATTTTAAGCAAATAAATTTCCCGGAAAATTTAAAACTAACCAGAATATTCAGAGATCTCTGAGGGCTTTAAAGCAAACCTCTCAACTCCAACAGATTTACAATGATTCGAAAATCAAAGAAAAAATAAGAATATTTCTTGTGTTTTGGTTTATGGAATAAAACTGTGTAGCACATTGAAAATAGGATGATTGGTGAGAATTACCATAATGCAGAGATAAGAAAAGAAAAACAATCCATTATGTCATGCCAGGGTGGGCAGTGTTCTCTTAAAATACGACAGGCATCTAATTCTAAAAATCATCTGAGAGCACAATGAATGCACCAGTAAGGATAATAAGCATGCTTACCTGGTTCAGAGTATGGCTAAACAGTGGATTCATATTTAAAAGGAATAATTAAATTATCCTTTTCACTAGTAATTAAGGAAGAGTTTTAAACTGAATATTGAGAAGCATAAGCAACGGTTTGTATCTGTGAATGTACAAACAGCATGAAAGGTCATAGATAAAAAGGTGGATGGAAAATATAACCCGCAAATTCTGTTGCAAAACAATACCTGTCCGTTGTTATTTGAATAGTAGATCATAATGCAAATAGATAAATAAAACCCAGTTAATTAAAGATGCTTCTAGAGATGGATGTGTTTGGCTAATCCCTTGTCATGTCACGGATTGTTAAAATATTTCTCTCTTCAAGCAATAATGGCATATAATTTTGGTGTCTATTTGGGGAGGAAGGAGTGACTCTTCCTGCAAACTGAGCAGGATGATCCCCTGATCTCTAGCTACCTCCTCATTTTCGTATTGCATTGCCAGCAAAATGCCAGCTGCAAAACCTATTTTGCATCTAGTTGTGATTTCAGAATTAAATGCAGTGCAATTAGTTCCTTTTATATGTTTGGTAATCTTGTTAAGACAACTCATTAGGTATCTTGGCAATTGGAAATTACTAGGTTTCAGAACATGTGCATTTCCTTTGTGAATACCAATTATTCCTAAATGAGGCAATTGTTCTTTAAAGGAAAAGGAAAAAGTGAGTCTCAAAAAGTTTTCTGAGTTTATATATTGCCCTGACCTTTAAAAAACTTAATCTGGATCTTTGTGCTTTCTCCATGAAACTCTAGATATGTATAAATGCTACAGTGGTGGGGTTTTTTTCTAATTTTTCTATCTAATCATGTCTAAAGCATGCAAAAGAATATATATATTTTTTAATGAGAAGCATATAGATGTACCATTGAAATATGTAATAACTGATTAATGTAGGTAAGATTTTTTAATTCGATGATTTTAAAACAGGAACATACTATAGTATTCATGAGTTATTAATTTATGCAGTTGTAAGAGAATACTGCAAATGCAGTAATGCAAAGACTTAGGCAGCATCAGTGCATTTTTTTCCCACACACTTCATGTTTCCAATCTTTTTCTCATAGCCAAGAAGATAGAAACAAGTTAAAATTCTGCCAACTGCCCCAAAGATTGAACATCTATGCCGAGTATGCTATTTTACATAGATATCTGTCCTGGCCTCTCTAAAAAGAAAGGTGGTGTTGGGGTTTCTTTTGAGAATCACTGTCACTGTCGCATGGCCATTTTCACAAACATCTCTAAAAGAAACAAAATGTTTGAATCTGGGGAATACACGAATCTATAACAAAAAGCTTTAAGATGCAAAGCCTGGAATTTGGAAGTTCCTTGGAATGTAGGTTAGATGTAAATTGCTCAATCTTAACTAAGCCAGATAAATCCCTTATCAAAGGTTATGCTGACATTTTCAAATCAAGATGAATTTTTATATTTAAGCAAATACAGCAGCAAAGACATCGTTCATTTGCATAGAAAGGAAGTTTGGCTATATTATGGTACTTCCCACAAATGGAAAACTATACATTCAGCTGGCCAGGCACTATTATCTTAGTATTGTGTAGATTTACACCTTTAACCAAGGGCTGATGTGTAGTCTCTGTCTCTCACAGTTAGCAAATCCCAGTAGATAGCTGATGATTCACAGATGTATGATGTAAATGATTCAATGTGGCTTCTGAACTTAGGTTATTTTGGTGTTTTTTTTTGCAATTTCTGTCTTCCATAAAGTTTGTTGTTTGGGATTTTTTTTGTCATTGAGTAAACAGTGCTAATCTGTATTATTGCAGTGTAGATAGTGGGACACAGTGGCTATAGCGTGTTGCTCTAAAACAAGGCTAATGGTTTACATTCCTATATGGGTGAGAGAAGAATTTAATACATAAAACAACAGTGTAATAGAAAATGTTTCACTAAAATAATAAAGTATGAAAAACCGTGGTTTTGAATAAAAAATAGTATGAAATTAAAAGAAACTGTTATTTTTTTAAACCAGTATGAATGGAACCTACTATAAGAAGAGACTAATCTGGCTATTTTGGATGGGTTTTTTTCAATTTTTCTTTTCAAAGGTTCAAAAAAACCCACTCCATGTTTGAATAGTTTTGAACAAAGTGAAACCTTTCTGTTCATCATTGTGGTGATGAAATTTTGCTTGGTCTCAAGCTGCATAGCTCAACAGGATACATGGCTTATGCCCACCCCATTTGAGGACAGTCCTGAGGGTAAGGTTCACTTCTCTTCCCTCTGTAGTGCAGGCAGATGCATCTACAGGCTTTCAACCTCCATGTGCCAAAACACATCTCCCACATAGATGCTCATCTGGAAATGGAAAAATAAAAAGTGAGGAGGCGGAATACGGAGCATACATCTTACAGAACTGCTCTGGAGGGTGGCAGTCCTTTGTGATACAGGCATTTCCAAAAATTTATGATGAGTTTATGGTGACAGGATCAAGTTCTGGCTGTGCTGCTGAAGGTAAAAATTAATTTATGGTCTATCATGTTGAATTGTCTGTGGTACTGACTGCTTTTATTCTCAAGTGTGCCTGCTTCTGTCAGAACAAGATTTGAAGTAATAAAAACTATACACACACCTCCCAATAAGGTGCTCATAAAACCTCTAATTAAGTCATTCCTGCTCTGCCACTTCCACTAGTCTGCGGCTTGCTATTTTAGTATTGTTAAGCTTTGTTTTTTTGATGATGATTCTTCCTGCAGCAATGCATATCCTTGTCAAAAAAAATATCGTTAATGCAGCTTATCTCTCTCCAGTGTCTTTTGTGAGGTTGGATCTGAAAAAAACCCATGAAACATTCTCGTGCCAATCTAATTGACCTGAATGCCTCATGCACCACTGGCTGGTTAAATCAGTTCATGATGCTACTGGAGTTAAAAATAATATCTGAGAAAATTGGACATAAGCCTTAAATTTACTGGTGATTTTTCAAAAATGGTTGAAGGTAGGTTGTATGCAGCTTTACCCACGATGCTCCATTGACTTTTAATATGCTATGACTTTTTTTTTTTCCCCAGGCAGAAAATATGTGCTTTACCTGCAGTGAAACGATCCTCTTGGTGTAAAATCAGATTAAATAAAATAATAAGTATGATGTCTTTAAAGTTTGTGTAGTCTAACTATATGTAAAATGCATCTTCTAAAATTTGCACCTATAGTTTGGAATATACATTCATGCTATTAAATGTGCTCTGTAACCTAAGCAAGTTTCTATGTAATTAATAAACATTTACTGACATTGATTTTTATAGCTTGGTTTTTGAACTCCTTATCAGTATTGAGCAGATGGGACATAACTATGAAAAAATGTATTTTAAACGTGATTACTATACTTGAATTATACTTGAAAAATTTTGTTCAGTGAAGCATTGACAAATACAATTTCACTTCCAAATGAAGTTACCTTCAAAGTTAAGGTATTTTTGTCTGTTTAGCACAATGATAGTTAAATGAAGTCTGTAGCATATAAGAGGACACTGAAAAAAACTACACAGAATAGAATATCTAGTGTTTTAGAAAAAGCTCTACTTAAGATGTCATTTTGCAATAAAAATGTTTGATTGATTCTCTGTTCAGTATTTAGAAAATCCTTTTTTTAATACCAACCTTCAACAATATTGTGCAAAGAAGGACTTTTGATTGAAGTTTTGGATTACAACACAGCAACACACTTTGTCCACTGCGATTTGTATACTTAAAGCGTAATCTTTTCATATTAAATGTCATTCTGGAGTCTTTGATTTTGAGTTAGGGGAAGGGAGATTCAAATTTTCTGCATAATCTACTTTTGTGAAAAAAATTATGCGTAAGTCGGAAGTGGATCAAGAATAATTGGACCAGAGGTTTAGGATGGGAACCTCTGGACATAAGCTACCCAGGAGACATCCGCATAAGTGTGACTGAGGTGCTATGTCGTAACTAACTTCCAGTTATTTGTCCTTTAAGAACCTATACTGTTTATTAGTACATCGTCAGGGAATATTGGTCTTCATTGAAGAGAAAAATCAAGCCCTTGAACACGAGTATAAATAGTAAAATGAGATTAGCAGGCCACCTGTGATATGCTTTACAACACAAACCATATGTTCCCCCATCTTGAATCTCAGCTTCACTCTACTGCCTTATGGTTAAACTGTGAGCTGGTTTGGATTCTCTGGTGTACCCTTCCTGTTGTTGCTGAGCGAACTGGCTGGACATGGATTTAGTGTTCTAGACAAGAGCTAGGCCATATAGTTTGTTTCTCTCTCCTTTACTCTCTTTTGCTGTTTCATGAAATGTAAAGCTAAGCTCTAAAGGTCTAATTCATCACTGTCTCACGGGGCTGCGGCTGGTCGCACCTGTGTCTCACGTATACGAACAGTGACCAGATCAAAATCATCATGTTTCACAAGTTTCATCAGGGTAAAAGACCAAAAAGGGAAAGATGCATTGTAGCTTGGTAGAGTGACAATTTTATAGTAATACAATAATGGAAAATAAAAGGAGAGAAAGGAGAAAAGAGAAAGAGGAAAGGGGAAGGGAAGAGCACATTTCTGTTCTAGAAGAACTAACTACGTTCTCAAGCAAATCCTGAAATCTCTGCTTTGGAAGAGCTGGTCAGCCTCGCCTCTGTGGCTGGGAAGATCATGGAACAGGTTCTCCTAGAAGCTAAGCAAGGCACATGGAAGACAGGGAAGTGATTCAAGACAATAAAGACTTGCCTGTGGTATCTTCTTCAGCTGCTGCTACTGCTGAAATAGTGAAAAAAATAGACCTCAGGAAAACCAGTATCTGAGTTAGTTACACTGAAATGCTAGAGGGGTTGAAAACATGAAAGCTCTGTGCATGTGTGTGATCTTTTAGACAGCAAATCTGTTTTAGCTAGGGCTGGTGGAGATACTGGAGAAACTGTTTCTTTGGCACTTTTTGGAACTAAATCCAATAGCTTTATGTATGCAAGCACTCAAACCCGTAGTATATTGGACTTCAAATATAGCAGCAGGACATAAGGTACCCTTCTATCATCATTAAGATTATCTGAGGAGTGAAAAGCAAGAAATAAACAGTGTATTTTTATTTAGCTTTAAGAAACTGCTATTCAGTTGGAAAGACCAACAGGCATGTCCTGACAAAGCTGGCTAACTATGAGCAGCTTCTTCCTGCAGATTCAACAGTTTGGTGAGTCCCTACTCAGTGATAAATTGGCATCATGGGGATTTGCTGAGGTGTACCATAGGCAAAAGGACTCTATTCCCTTTTAGTAATTTTCAGATCAGAAGCTTATAAGTCACAGATCAATCAACATATCTCAGCTGCCTTACAAAAGTTGCAGCTGAAAACTACCTAAATATAATAATAGAAAATCTAGTGAAAAATTGAAAGTCACACGACAAACTCCAGCTGCATACTCAGTGAGATGCACACAGGGAAACAGCTTCTTACGGTTCAGCTGTTCATGTTCCACCAACAGATCCTTATCACTTCTTCTTTATGGTTTACTACACAGTGACTCAACTCAGCACAGCATTTTGGCTCAAAATTCGGTAGAAAGATTAGATCCTAACGCAGTAAAACTTTCTTTAAAAGACACAATTTAGAAGTGCAGTGTCCATACAGATGCCTCACATTTTTTTTCTGGTCCAACAGGAAAACTCTTTTTTTTCCCAAACCTTTAAATGTCCATGTTGCCCTTTAAGCTGCTTAGCTCAGTCTTTCCCTGTAATGCTGCTTTGTTTTTCTCTAGCCCTTATAAATTATGATAGCATTATTTTAAAATATTTTTTTAAAACAACTGTTTTATGTTCTTTGTGCGTTACTGCAGCTTTTGGATGTGTCAACTCAATGGTCTCAAAATCTTTATAAACAAAACAGTTAAACAAAGAACAGAAATAATTACAAATTCAGATAATCTTTTTTTTAATGCTTGTTTTAAATAGTTTAAATTGCATTTGCTTTTGTCATAAACAAAGTATTTGCTAATGTATTAAAGCTGCCCCAAAAAAACAAAGTTAGATTTCATCTAGGCCTTCAGAAACTTCTTTGTCCTTTTGTCTCAGTGTCTTCCTTCTTAAAGTGTAAGGAGTTAGTAAATGTCAGAGTAGACAGAATCAGGGAATATCTCAGTCAGCAGCTTCTAAATAAATAACTAATTAAAAAATCTAGAATGCAGCTTATTTGCATGTGCAAATTTCAGCTACTGCACGCATCTTGGGGCTGTTCCAAAATCCTTTAAGCAGCAGTCACTCATGTTACAATCAATGGACAATTAATCTCCTATTATTCCTATAATATCTAAATATCTAAAATCTAAATCTAAAAATATAGTGAAAAATCTTTAATACATCTTTCTTCTTAAAGATGCCCTGCCTTGTTGGCCAGCTCTATATCCCTTTTCTTTAATTATGCCCTTTGACAGATTAAGATCCTATACCTGATATATGCACAAACTCCACTGGTTTTTGGCCGACTACAGAGGGAAAAATTGAAGCCCAGGGTTGATTTCTTATAGAGAGAGTTTTTAAGTTTCTACTTTTATAATGTAAAAACATTATATTCCTTCCATTCGTGAGAACAATGTGATAAATCTGATAGACTCAATCATTTACTAAGACTTTCGTGATTCTACTTTAATAGCCTACATGATTGTTGACTGAACGTGCATTGTGCATTGTCAGCATTTGGTACGATTTTTAAGGTATTGTGATACTTAAAAGCTTTTATTGTTTTAAGGGCTATTTAAAAACAAAACAAAACAAAACAAAACTTTAATTATTCTTTGTCTAGTGTTTCCAAAGACATAACTTTCTATGGTGCTAGATCTAAGTCCTGAAAATTTTCCATAGAATTGCTTTGTAATGTACCTTATGCTTTAACAAGGAACGTTTTATATATTTCATTTATAATATGTAAAATCCCCTATACTCTGAGCAAAGAAAATTTTCACACTGATGTTGTTAAAGGTTATAGACAAAATCCTCCTTCCAGACGTGCTTTCCAGGAAAATGAGAGTCTCATGTCTGCTCCTCAACAGATGCTGTAATTCAAGCCAGACAAATTTTTCCATAAATGTTTTATTTACTAAGGACATGTTTTTAATCATTGCAAAATGATTTTTGTATTTTGGCTGAAGAAAACAGACAATCTCAAGCAGTTTTTCAAGGTTAGGCCCTCCCTTCAGGCTGCAGGAGGAAGAGTCATTGCCTTCTAAAAGTCTAGCAACAATGCCGTTACCACGTCTCACACAAGGCAGCAGCCAGGGTCAAGCCTTCACAGGAGAAAGGGTGAACCCTTTCCACACTGAAATTATCACCTCCTAGGATGATCTCCGTCTGTGTACCGCTGCATGGCAATTGGCATAAATAATTAAATATTCCGTGGAAATCTTGTCCCACATGCATGTCCTATGTACCTGTGGGGCAACACGGTGGTTTTCTGAGCATGTCTAGTTTCCAGTTTTTTCACGTTTCCTTAGACAAACTGGTAGTATCTATCTATCTATCTATCTATCTATCTATCTCCCTCAGCAAGAAGCCGTTTCTGTTCCCTCAGAATATATAGTACTGTACAGTTCTCTGGCTATATAGGTTCAAATGCTTTCAAGTACGAAAAGAAACTGAGTATAGATTTCTTCCTTTCAGACAGATATACTAAAGTTTGGGCTTTTCCTAGATACAAGAAAAAAATTACTTTCATCACATTTTTATATATTTACCCCTACCTTTTTTTTTTTTAGCTTATCCATCAAGTGCTCTGAAAAGATTTTATGCCTGTGGGAAATTGTTTACTTTTAAAGTTGTGTTTCTTTGAAATGGATTTTCAATTTAAGTAGCACAAATCAAACTCTTTTTATTTGAGATTAATCAAAACATCTTCCTTATTTTGAATCATACTTTCCAACATAAACTCCTTAGTTTCCTTAGAAGTTTTGGACAACATCTGACCATACTTCTCTTTGGCTCATCAGATTCTTTCATCTTTCAGCTCTGTCACTTTTTTTTAATCCTTCATTCTGCACCAGGTGTAACTCTAATTCTTGTTTTTTACTTTCCCTGACCATAGGAACTATCTCTGTTCCCCACACTTGACTTCATGCTTGCTCTAATCATTGAGCCTAGCCATCCACAACCTAGTCTTCCTTCCTCAAAGCTTTAGTTCACCTCCAACAAAGTGAGAAAAAAAAAATATTATCTTTGTCTATTCTGAGAAAATGTGCACAGAGTTAGAATTCAGGCCTGGTTCTCTTACACAGTGAACTCTTAAACTTTTAGTAAAGGTCTATAGCATCTTCCTTTCCTGTAATAATTCCTCATTCATTTTTCCTTCAGATTCCTAACCCAATTATTTACTGTGTAATGACCAAATCATGAGAGTAGTAACACACCTTCCACTTTCTCCTTCAAAGCCAGGGAACAGTACCAGGGCTGATCTTTCTGTGATAAAATTTGATGGGATAGCTGGTGTTCACAGTGACACCAGTTTAGCCTAGAGATGCCTTGGTTTGCTGGACGTTCAGCAAATTAGGAAACTAAAGACAATGAATTCTCAAAACTAAGGTCCTAGTATGTACATTTGGGCAGATTTATTGCCTATTACCTTGATTATTCATGTTAATGAACATTAATGAACATTGAATTTAAATAAAGTTTTCTAAGGGAGATATCCTTATATAGGAGATTAGAGTTAGCATGAGGAATGAACAGAGTCAGTGAGATTATTGTCCATTCAAAAGTGGACAAATGATTTGACACAAGAGCAACTCAGTCACAGAATTTTTCTTTCGTCTTTCAGTGTCCTGGATCTGTGCCTGTCCCTGCTCTGACAGTCAGTATCCCTCTGGGAGCTGTGAGGTGCTCACAGCATCCTTGGCAAAAGGGCCTGGACAGCCACAGCTACTGAGATGGGAACCTGAGAGTTCGCTCGACATCTAAACTGAACACCCAAAACTGGCCAAGACAGTGTTTGCCCCATAGTGGTCACATTGAAAAGAAATATGCCACCAGCCAGAATAAACCTGGGAATTACGAAGAGGTCTTTTAACAGAGAAGGAGTCAGCTTGAAAGAAATGCAAAAGAAGAGCAAATATTCATAGTACTGCAGAGAAACCTTGCAGTGGGAAAAAAAAAACAAAACAGCAGTCAATGCCAGGCTTGCCCCGAGGTATCACAACCACTGCCAAGGGCAGATGGAGCAGCCTCCCTGTTGGATGCTGTGAGCAGCCTGTGGGCTGGATGACAATAGAAGGTGTAATGCCCAAGGACCTGCCATGGGTGTGGAGATATGAATCTAGCTTCATGTGGGTTAGCAAGTGAGGGGAGCAGCATCGATGCCTTTAAAACTTCCCATGGGAGGGGTGTGCAGCTTGGCAGGGTGGTTGGTGCTTGTGACTCACTTTCTCTCTGGAGTGGGGTGCATTTAACTCAGGAGAGGGAGGAGATGTGAATGCAATTACAATTTACTAGGATCAGCCATAAGAAGCTGCTCAGAAATGTGCAGCAATATACTAACTGTTAGTGTCTAGTACTGGGCTTTATCTGTAAATTGCTGGTATTGATCCTGAATGCATAGATCACTAATTGCTAGTTAATCACATGTTGCTAACAAATGAAATCGCTTTTATCCTGATTCAGTTCAGCCTATGTAAACTTAAGCTGTAAAAAAATTCCAAAGGAAATAATTTTGTTAATGATTTGCACAGAAGCAAGTTACCAAAGCTAAATAGAGGATTTCTTTGTATTGTCTGGTCACTGACTGCCAAATGCATTAAATGCCATTCTAAAAAAAAAAACCCAAACCCCAAATCTCCAAAACTCCCAGAAGCAATTAAACAAAAACTACTGAAAAAAAAACCCAACAAACAGAAAAACCCCTGTTGTTTCTGGTCCTACCACAGCCAGGTAAATAGTTATGAAATGAGTAAGATGGACAAGGTAAAAAAAGTCATAGAAAGTGTTGGTAAAAGGAACTGTCTCCGTTCAAGGTTCAGGGCAAACCCCACAGAGCAGAATTCCTCTGGGCCCCCTCTCTCCCTCCCTCTTCCCTCCCAAGGGAGGATACAAAGGGAAAAGAGGAAGGAAGCGCCTCACACCAAACTGGAAGTTAAGACTATGAACAAAATGTAATAGGTAACAGATAAACAGGGAGAAGGAAATATGAAGGGAAGGGGGATATACAAAAAATATACAAAACCAGTCCTGGGATGGCGCTGGATTGTGCAGAGCACGTGGAGCCAGGCCTAGCTGAGCTAGATTGCGGTCCCACCGCAGCACAGTCCGAGGGAGAGAGAAAGGAAGGGGCCAGAGGGAGAGAAAAAAGAAGGGGCGAACCCCAAACTTCCTGTCCTTTTATAGAGTGTGGCAGGGAAGGGGAGGGAATACCAGGTGATCGTGTGCCCCCCTCAGTTTGTTAACTCTTAAACCACAACAGGAACAAAGGATAAAAAGTGAGGGAGGGTGAAAAGATGGCCGGTACACAGGCACCACTATAGATGTTTCATTGTGTTAGGTATTTCTTAAACCATCTAACAGTTTCCTATGAAATCTATATAATTTCCGGTGTATTTTAGAGAGGGTTGGAAGCAAGAAATACTTCACATCCATGAAAGGTCACTAACATAAAGCTTGACAAATATGTATTCCCAGCCTACCTAAATATGAATACGATAAATACAACTACACCTTTACTACATGCTAAGGTAAAGAAACTCATCTAAAGACCATATTAATCATTGTTTTCATTTTTTGTGAGTTACTCACCTAACTGAGCCAAGGTGTTCTTTGGTCAATGTTTGCTGTGAGAACTCTCAAGGACTTTAAAAGGAGGAAAAAATGGGTTAAACAATGTCCTGTGGTAAACACAGCTCATAAGTATTTTTAAAAATCAGAGGTAATTACTTTTCTGCACTGCATTTTTCTGTCACATGGATCCTCTATCAAATAATTAATCCTAAGAATATTATGCAAACAGAGTATGAGGTTATGGGCTAGTGGCAAAAACTCAGAGAGCGTTGGGGCTTTTCTCTCCTTTTTCTTTCTTCCCCCCCCCCCCCCCCCCCCCATTTCATTTTGCATTTAGTTAAAAACAATTTAGAATAAGGAATTAAGCCACTGATGGTGTTAAGTATTTTCTAGCCAGTGATATCTGCATTCTAGTTAAATAGCCTCAAACATTGACAGAGTGATACAGGTGAAGGTGCTTGTATTTTGTTGATGATACATATTTGAAAGCTCACCTTTCAGAAGGAGCAAGACAATTACTTTCACATCAACAGTGCAAGAAATAGGAAAATGTATATGGACCTAAGTTTCATTAGCATTATCTAAGGATAAGAGGCATGTATATTATGTTTTGTTTGAGGGTATTGATTTTCTTACAGCTTTAATTTTTGTAAATCACGGTCATGATTTTTTTTCTTCCACAAACGATTTGCACCCCAATTTAAGTAATTTAGATTTCGTGGGATCTGACACAAACACAAAATTGCTACTTGGATGTTTAAATTAGCTAAATTGAGCCTGAAGTTAATTGCACTTGCAAATTGCTTGCCCAGTAAAGGCCAGTTTGACAACTCAGGTACACAAAACATTTGCATGTACATCGCTTCCAATAGTCACACTTCTTCCTAATGCTTCCTTACAACATATATCCATTATAGCTTCTGAGTACTGGAGATCATGTTGACTAACATTAATTATATCCTTGTCCTTAGCCCTTTAAAAGCTGAATCACATGTCACCTTGCGCAGTATTTTGCCCACAACTCACGTCAGACCAACTGCTCTCTGTGGTTGTCCAAATTATACTGTTCATTCCTTTGTACGCTGGCACACTCTTAAACTTCTCACAGCCTTCTGGAGTTCTCATGCTGTTCCAAGATCTACTGGAAATCAATATACACAATTTTCAAGATAATTAATACACAACATCTTTCAAACTAATTCTTTTACCACTCTTGGGTGTATCCTGTAGTTGTTGATATAAACTTTCCTTTTCATCAAAGCAAAATATTACAGTTCACATTTGCCCTTTTATGCTACAAACATAACATATTATTAAATCTAAGATAGGATACCATCCTTTTGAAATACTGAATTATTATGTTAGGGAGGAAAACTATTTATTATTTTTTACCAAATGAGGTTTTGAAAAGTAATTCGCAATCTGTGTATGAATGGACTTCAACAAAAAAAGCGTCCTTCTTAGAAAATGGTTTCATCACATTCAGACATATTTCCGTTATAGATATAGTTCTTTAAGAAATCCAGGACTAAATTATGAAATTCAGTTACATGCTGCCACAGTTTTTGTGGTAAAATAGTACATCTTTTTCCTTTAAAATGTCTCTTTTTACAGCTGTTCTATGGTCTTCTGATGACTATCACCATATTGTTAAATATACAGTGAGCAGCTAGAGCTGCTGATTTTCAAAACTGTGTCAAGTCTATTATGAAGGGTCCCAAGATACTAAGTTTTCACCGTGAAAAATTAAATTGATGCTCTTGAAGACTGATGACAGGCTGGCAATCTCAGAGTTTGGGGGATTTCTACTGATTCTTTAGCTTTTCTCTCTTTAATTGGTAATCCCAAGACATGGGAAGACAGGATGACCCAATTTCAAAAAATGAGTTGTAATCACTAGGGATTTTTTTTTTTTGATTTTTTTTTTTAGAGGCATTTCAGGATATAGTCTGAAATCTTCATGGAAATAGCAGTGAGTAGCTCATCAGCCTCCAAAAGGATGAATCTGAAACAGTTTGTGAGACAAAGACAAATCAGCTACGTGAAAACTTGCGCTGAGCTGGCATACCTTCTAGGCAAAATCTCTCTTATCACTAACTGTAAAGTTTCAATTCTGAACTTCATATATATGTAAGAGTTTAGGGGGGTTGAGATGTAAAGAGGATCTGAGGTTCCTGATATCTTTAAGATTAGGAAAAGGGTTGAAAATGACATCTTGTTCAGGTGATGATAACACAGAAATATTGTGATATTTCTGACTAGAGACTTGATCCTGAAGAAACTCTCAGCTGGAAAAAGGTGAAACTGCTCTCATCAAAGGAGAAAGTAGAAATCTATAGCAAAGCTCATCTTGATAGAGCTAGATAAGCAAACTGAAAAGATGAACATAAAACCTTTCCCTGGGTATGTATTTTATTTATCTCTAGGATCCCAACCCTAAAAATAAAATAATTTGTAATATACGAAATCTCAGACATCACATCAGTATTTCTTTTCTAATCTTAAAAGTTGCTATTATATTACCCAATGTTTATACTTTTTTTTTCCTAGAGCCTGATTACAAAACAAAACAAAAATAAATGTTGACAGTTTAAATATACTGTCCAGTCAACTTTGCATTTGATGAAAATTATGAAATTTTTTTTAAAAAAATCATATTTCTGCTTCCCAACAGCAGTAGCTAACTAGACGTAGCAGGTATCAGGTGAAAGAGGACAGGCAGAGTTTTTCATAGGTAGTGGCAGTGACTGAAAGATGTCTTTGAGACCATGCAACAGCCACAGCAAGGAACAGTGAAGAACGTTGATCCCACAGTGGAGGTAAAAGGACAATACTTAAAACATCGCAAGTGATTGATAAATACGTCTGCGCATTCTACAAAATGGCTGTCACGTGGATTAAATACACTGCATCTTGTGGAGAACAGCTGCTCCTAACGTGGGACAGAATGAATGGCATGTCAGATACAGATAGGTTGTTGAGGGAGGACACAGGTTGTCCTGGAGGCCTAAAAGGCAGGAGATGCTGTTTAACTTATAGTTATCCTACACTTTTGGTATTTGACCCTAATATGGGCTTTTGCAGGATTCCAAATACCTTACCTGCTTCCTTGGGAACTAGATTCCTCCCACATGAAAATAATCTGCAGGATGCAGTTCAGCCACTTTTGGTATCCATCTGTATATGTTGATATTCCTCACTCCTCTCAATAGTCACCCAGTAATATATTGTACTGAGGTGGAAACAGTGGACTCACCTGAGTGGACTGAAATGCGTGATGTTGCTAGCTACTGGAAATTAATTTCTGTTCTTTATTTGGCTTTGTAATTTACTAAATTCAAGTTAGTTATATTGCCAATGTGTAATCATAAACTATCTGCTGATATTTCTATGGATCTCAAAATACTAAATAAATAAAGACAGTTCTATGGGAGCATTCACATACTTTAGTTGTCAAGTTAGAATATGACTATGTTGTCCTCTCCTTCCTAAAGAGGCAAACTTTTGGGCCTAGATAGCTACTCTTTCCATGGTTTCTCTATAGCCTCTAGGAAGAAGCTTAAGCCTTTAAGCTGTATGCTGCTCTGAATACCTTTCTGAAGGCTTCTTCCATTATCTATACACAGAGCAGAGGGAAAGTAGCTTCCTAAGCATGTCAAGTGGCCAAAGTGAACCCTCCTCAGAAGGTCATCATGGTGCTGGGAAGTCATCACTTTCACTGATAGTGAAACAGCAGGTATGTGAGTAGAACATATAACCATACTGAAAGCAAATTTCTACTAACAGACAGGAATATCCAGTTTTGAGGTTGGTAAAGGCTCAATCCAACTTCTCCCAACCAGAACTTAGATGGCCTCTGCAGCGTATTAGAGCATCAGGGCTTTCCACATGGGCAGGTGCTGCCAGAGTATGTCCTAAACTGAGGAGCTGCAATACAGTAGTTGAACTGTATACAGAATATCACACAAGGAAAATACCTGTTACGGATTATCTAACTTTTCTAAATGGAGAGAGGATTTTTTTCATTAATTTGCAGCTTTCCTCCACTGTAGGAAGCTCTATGTTATACTACATTTACCCAGTGTAAGCAGGACTAATGTCATCCATCTTGAGCCATCAAAGTCAGAACTCCAGTTGTCCATGACTTCTCTGGATAGACAATGAAAAGAGAAGGGTCTCTGCAGAGGATTATCTGACCCATAAAAAAATATATCTTAGTTGTCTGGAGATTCCTTCAGAGCTTTCTGTGTTATCAGGCACCACTATTAACTGTTCCTACATGACAAATCTGGGAGGTATGAGTATATTATAGTTTCCTCTTCACTGCTTTCGTAATAAACATACTAAGGTTCACTTCATAGAACTAGAAATCGGGTTGAAGTACAGAAAGTTTTCCTGTGCTTATTTGCAATATTATTGAACTGCCCATTGGCACTTGAGATGAAAGGAGATTGAATGCCCAAGGCTATTAAACCGCAATGCTTGCATCGAAGTCTAGAAGTCTTGCCTACCCATGGCAGCCCTGTGTTCTCCTAATCATGTTGCTTAGCATCTGTTACCCAAATACACTAAATCACACAAGCACTTTAGCCTTTGCATAGGACTGTCTAAGCAATTGGACAAACAACCCTGTATTTTTCCAATCATGAAAATCCTTTCAAATTCCTTCCTTCCTCTCTGCAAAGAGGACCCGATCCAAATAAGCAAAATAGCTGTGGTTTAGGTTTGTGAATTGTCTCATCAATTTTGTTTTATACTGCTCTAGTCTATGAGTATTGTCACATAATTACGTATCATTACGTTGTTGCTACCCTTGTTCTTATGCATCTGTGCAATTTGAAGTGCAAGTTTCATGTTTCATTTATTTCTCTATCTCTTCTCAATATTTTTAAAAACACTGTGAGTTTTCTGAAGGCTGCTCTGAGCTCTGTGATTTTTTACTACACAGCTGATTCAGCAGTTAATGTTGCTTCAACACTGTTTTAGATTTTTTGTTGAACCATTTACAACTGAAATAACGCAAGAAGTTCAGTCCAAGTCAGTAGCACAGCGACTTCTGCTTGTAGGAATACTGTGTTGGCTATTTTTCCTAACTTAGTCCTGAAATTACATCATGACATTCTTTTTTTTTTTTTTTTCTTTTTCCTGTGGGTCAGTGTAGTGTTTTCTTCTTTCAACATCTGTAGCTCCACAAACTGGAATTAAATTTTGCATATAATCCTGATGCAGACTTGCTTTTTTTATCCCATTTTTCATTTTATACTATCAATCAGCTTTCCCAACACATTTTCACTGAGCAACATCTAACAGAAAGATATCTCATGGAAGAGGATGGAAAGAAGGAAGGCACTTTCGGGAATTCTTGATACAACTACACGGTCTTTTATAAAATTAATAGAGAAGCCAATTTAGGTAAGACTTACTCTGAAAGAAAAGGTCTTGAATTTGAATTTTGTGTTAGGATACAGCTCTACTCTCAAATGTCTGCATTGTATTGACACAACATCAATAGGACGTAACCATAATCCTTACCCATGGTAGCTCTCCCTCTACCACAACAGCAAGACCACAAGAGGCCATATATTGATACAGCTCATATTTCAGGCTTTTTTCCATTTTCATTTTATGAAAAGAATACCTCTTTGGAAGTGATCAACAAAATAAACAACAATACCAGAGATCCAGACAAACATTTTGGGAAGTTGTTAAAATGTCTGTTTCTTAGGGAGGACTTAGTGATATTAGCAAAGGAACTACCACGACGACAACAGTACATGATTCCTTCAGCATCTTTACCTGTATTTTCAAGCTGACCAGTATTCTTTGAGGTGATTCAAATTGCAGCTTGATATTATTAGTGTCAAAAATATTCAGATATACTACAGAAAAAAGATGAAAGTAACAGAGAAATCCGGGTGTCCAGGAGAAAAGAGTATGCCTTATTTATTGTCCATATATTGGAATGTTTTCAGAGCTTCCACAGAATCACAGAATTCTTGAGGCTGGAGTAGACCTCTGAGATTATCAAGTCCAGCCTATGACCTAACACCACAACATCAACTAGACCATGGCACTAAGTGCCACGTCCAATCTTTCCTTAAACACCTCCAGGGGTGATGACTCCACCACTTCCCTGGGCAGTCTATTCCAGTGTTTAATAACTCTTTCCATGAGGAACTGCTTCCTAACATCCAAACTAAACCTCCCCTGGCGCAGCGTCAGGCCATGCCCTCTCACTCTGTCAGTAGTTGCCTGGGAGAAGATCCCAACCTCCACATGACTACAACCTCCCTTCAGGTAGCTGTAGAGAGTGATAAGGTCCCCCTGAGTCTCCTCTTCTCCAGGCTAAACAACCCTCCTTATAAGACTTTCCCTCCAGTCCCTTCCCCAGCCTCGTCGCTCTCCTCTGGACCCGCTCCAGCACCTCAAGATCTTTCTTGAAGTGCGGGACCTAGAACTGCACACAGTACTCGAGGTGAGGCCTCACCAGTGCCCAGTACAGGGGGAGAATTACATCCCTCCTCCTGCTGGCCACACTATTCCTGATCCAAGCCAGGATGCCATTGGCCTTCCGTGCCGCCTGGACACACTGCTGGCTCGTGTTCAGCTGGTTCTCAACCAGTACTCCCAGGTCCCTCTCTGCCAGGCCGCTCTCCAGCCACCCCTCCCCCAGTCTGTAGCGCTGCCTGGGGTTATTG
>VWZK01000357.1:99477-117257 GCA_013396935.1 Baryphthengus martii
CCTTGTTAAATCTCATACCGTTGGCCGCAGCCCATCGACCTGGCCTGTCTGGGTCTCTCTGCAGCATCTCCCTACCCTCCAGCAGATCGACACTCCCCCCCAACTTGGTGTCATCTGCGAATTTACTATATATATAATATATAGAGAAAATAGATAATATATAATATATGCATATATAAATATATATAATTCTGAATAATCTGCATAATATTTTATTGTTATTCTCAATGATATTTTAGAAATATGAATTAGAGAAAGTTCTTCCAGCACTTAAAAAAATCCCTGTATAGTTATTCCTTTGTCAATATGAGATGACGTTCAGCTTAGTAAGATATTGCAGCTTTACTAGTCCTGTAACATGAAGGCACAGGCTCTCCTACACTTCCTTTTCACCCAGTGTCAGTTTTTGGCAATCTCCAGTACAGTGAGCTCTGCTCAAGCCACAATAGAAGTTTGTATTAAGAGATAATGCTTCTTAGAGCTGCTTGTGGCTTTAAACTGTTTGGCTGTGATGGTCTAATGGATGCATCAATAAAGAGAACAGTGGCATTATGCCCACCTCTGATAACCTCCCATCTATTTGAATCCTAATATGAGGCAGGGGAAAAAGAGGAAGTGACAGGTTGTTGACATGGGTTAGATACCACAGCTACAGCTCCTTCCTTCCTGTGTGCCTAGTTTAATTGACTGGTACCAATAAAAGAATAACTAACTCTCTCTGCATTTATATCACTTGGTTAAGGTAAAAATGTAATTCCAAATTGTACTAAATTACTCTGAATATCACTGTGAGTAGGGAAAAAAAATTACAAATAGATGCCACAGAAACCAACAATCATCTGGAAGATGGCAACAAAATATATATATTACTACAGAAACTTTGAAAAAGGCCTGAAGGAATACAGAGTCTGTAGTCAAAGTTAGGCAGTTAAAATACCTGTAACACTTCAGTGAATAGTACAGTGCACAGCAAGTAAAAATGGAAAAAATTTAGTGCAGACTGGATCAAAGGGAATGACTGGACACAATATCTGAGATTTTCTAATAAGTTTAAAAATCAGTAGTCCTTACTTGGCAGTTGTTTTTTGTTCTCATGACAATCTCAAGCAAACCATAATTGTTCCTGGTTTTTTTCATTCTGCTGCACATATTATCAGTACAGTTAGCTTTTTTTGCTTTTTTTTTTTTTCTTTTTCTTCTTCTCCACTACTTTGAATGAAGAATTTGAATGCGAGTTTCCATTTATATCTGGTAAGTACTGTTTCATATAGAGCTTTTTTCCCTCTCCTTTGTAATTCACCCACATCAAACTAAAAATACAATAAAGGCATGCTGTTCTTTTAAATCACATTGCGAGCCTGGGCTAACTCCCATTGCCATTTTCTCTTTAACACAAGTAATTATACTCTTCCACTGCCCTTTGACTCTCTGTGGACCAAGGGCAGTCCTGCGTGGAAATGAACTTAATTAATTCTGTTCACTGAAGTGGAGTCTTTTAACTACGGTGAGGCAGCTTGTTTCCATAGGTTTATGCTTTTAGCTGGAAGCAGCTAGATCTTTTTTTCCTTCCTAGGTTGCTCCTCTGAGCCCCGATATCTTGTCTTTGCAAGTGGCGTGTTCACTGTGAAGAATGAGTCAAAATCTTCATACAGAATTGACTGTGACTCCATAAGGAAAACTGGCAGATTTTGCAGGTAAAAATTCTGAAATCTTTTGAGTCAACATATGCAAATGATAAGACCAGGGCCTGGGGCACAGGTTTTAGCAAAGCACTGAAGCGTATGTTTATTTAAGCATGTGATTAGGACTAGCTATTTTCTTTTCAGAGTGTTGTATTGAAGAATGCAATTGCAATTCATTAAATTACTTGTGAATGCCCAAAGATGTGAACTATTTGCAACAAATAGTATTAGCTAAGTATAGAATTAAAAAAAAACGCCAACCAAACCAGACAACACAAACTCAACAACTCAAAATAAAGCCCGGAAGTTATTTGGAACCTGACAGCTGGGAATATTATAATATACAAACTAGATTTACTGATAAAATCTCATACCATACAGATATGGTTATATTTTTTAATATGTGTTAATTATCTGCCTTCACAAAAGGACAGGGACAAACTCTCCTTTGTCTGTATATCCTGGACAGTTCGTTTCAGGTTTTCTGATTGAAAATTGGAATTGAGCCCTTGAATATATTTAGAACACTGCTAATTTAAGGCATTTTGAAGCTTTTATATTTTGCATTGAGTCATTAGATATTTCTTGTTGAGAGTTGAAATGGCTCAAAAGCTTGTGACTCAAGTTCCAAATCCTGCTCCAGTGAGTATTACTCATTTTATATACACAGAAAGTGTTTTTCAATAGATAATATAATGTACACACTGGTCACGCTAGCCAGTGTGTAGGGCACTCTTCTAAGACATATCTGGCCTTATATACTTGCCAAGGATCAGAGAAAGCAATAATTTAGTCTTCCCCATCTATGCTCAGTGTCAAAGAACAGGGTTACTTCTGCTAAAAGATCTGGCTACTTTTTGTCTTTTCTTTTTTTCCTTTTCTTTTAAATCAGGGTCTACTCTTTTTCCGGAAACGGATGTAGCGTCCAAAATCATTAAATATTTTTAGAGTCAGACTAACTTGGGTCATTTTCACATTTCCTTATGCCTAGCTGCACACTGGGATTCGGAGAGGAACAGAAAACATAAATCCCAATTTAAAGCATGAGTGATTGCTCTCATAGTATTTCAAATCTAGCCAGAACTAGAAAGTATTGGCATTCCCCTTGGGGAAGCCTGTTCTCAGGAGACTTCGGTCAAGTTTTGAGCCTGTACCAGCTGGATATCTGCTTTTTTTTTTTTTTAGAATTACCTGAAAGGTATCAAACCTATTCAGGTCCCCTCTCTAATACACAGTTTCACTTAGGTAATAAATTTATGATTTCTTCAGCTATATTCTGCGGGACTCTGAAAGAATTAGGACTTGGTCTGCTGGAGTTTTTACTGCATATCCATATGCATGATGTCCATGTAGGTAGAAGGGCCATCATGCAGGTTATGACAGTTTAGTAGGCTGTATAACTCAGTTATGTTAGGCTAGGTGGTCCTCAGTTACAGCTATAATCAGACTTCTGTTCTATTGCAGAATATTTCATGAAAGAGAGGGAAAAAAAGAAATTTCCACTAAATTAGTAATTTGAAAGTAAGCTTTCATATGGAAGCCTTTTAGATAAAAAGCCAACTTTCAGTACTGTCCATTTAAGTCAAGGACAGTGAAAAGCAAATAGTATTCAGTACAAGAATCCCAGCTTCAAAGGGTTATCCTGAATTGGTTCACTGACAGAGAATTATCCAAGCAAAGGTCAGGCACTCATTAAACCTTATCTGAAGCCAAAGTTATATGTTATGGTTTATTGCCTCAAGTACCAATTAATAAAGAATTAAAGAAATGAAAAACTAGTGATTCATACCTTTGCCAGGAGAACACTCATACTTCAGCATAATGCTAAAATATTAATAGTCATTTTAGTCATGTAGTATTTTATTAGGCACTTAACTTTGTAGGTTTTATCAAAAGATATATGACATTCATTTTTAACAAAATGCTAAGGAGATTTGGGGAACATTTACTCAAAATCTAATAAAGTAGATTTGAGAGATATTTTCAAATGGAAGCCTTAAACACAAGCATCAATTATTAATGAAGAAAAAATGCTTAATAATAGGGGTCTGAGTAGAGGCCATAAAGAAGTGCTGAAATATCACCGTGATATCAAGGGCAATTGTCTTCTAAGGGAGCTGCAACTGAAAACATTAAGTGCTGTAGCAGTGTGTAAGAGCAATAATGCATTTTGCTCACAAGAGGACTTGTAGCAGGCTTATTTCTATCATCACAAACATTTCATTAGTTTGACACACTCTGGACATTTCTTCTCAGTGTAAAGAGACTTAAATGCTCCACTCACACTTGCCTGCACAACTGTCTCCAAAATACTCTTCTTTCTTATTATTTTCATCAGCAGCATATGCTCCAAACCACCTAAGGCTCTGAACTGATGCCCTTTAGCATGCTAAACTGAAAATATGTTTGCACCTGTGGATGCCAACAAGGTTGCATCTGTCACAGAGGGCTTTCTATTGTCCTTGTTATCTGTCACATTAAGAGCTGGAAAACACAAGTCACTGGTGATTCTGGAAGAAATAAAAGTGGCTAAGCTAATGTCCAACCAAAGACAGAAACTCGTGAGTGCAGAGAATTTCCTAGGTCAAATCGTAATAACAATAAATGCCTGGCATTAGTGACAACAGAATAAATCTGTGTAGAAAATAGATTCAGATAACTGAATCATAGAATCATAGAATGGCTTAGGTTGGAAGGGACCTCAGAGATCATTTAAGCCAACCCCCTGCCATGGGCAGGGACGCCTCTCAACTAGACCAGGTTGCTCAAGGCCTCATCTAACCTGGCCTTGAACACCTTCAGGGAGGGGGCATCCACAACCCCTCTGGGCAATCTATTCCAGAGTCTCACCACCCTTGTATTGAATAATTTCTTCCTAAGATCCAGTCTAAACCTATTCTCCTTCAGCTTAAAACCATTACCCCATTTTGCTATTGCTGAAAAGTCCCTCTCCAGCCTTCCTGTAGGTTCCCTTCAGATATTGGAAGGCAATTACAAGGTCTCCCCCGGAGTCTTCGCTTCTCCAGGCTGAACAATCCCAGCTCCTTCGGGATATCCTCATGGCAGAGGTGCTCCAGCCTCTGGATCGTCTTTGTGGCCCTCCTCTGGACTAGTTCCAACAGGTCTTCAAGCCTGAGCACGAGTAACCTTGACTAGTCTGGTAGCAAGATTCTTACACCTCTTAAAATTTTTCCTCTCTCTGTCTACCCAATGAGAGAGTTTTCGATTACTGTAGTGATAGCTGAGCTAATCACGTAAAAGCTGATCGTCCACGAATCCCTACGTTTAAATGCCCAACATACAGTAAATGACTGTTGCCCATTTCTTTTCCTCTGAGACCCTTTGCAAAATATTCTGCACATTTCATACAATAATGGAATCAGGGAATGGTTTAGGGGACCTTAAAGATTGTCTAGTTCCAACCACCTGCCATGGGCAGGGACACCTCCCACTAGACCAGGTTGCTCAAAGCCTGAAACTGGCCTTTAACACTTACAGGGAGGGGGCATCCACAGCCACTCTGAACAACCTTTTTCAGTGTCTCAGCACCTTCAAAGTGAAGAACTTCTTCCTTATATCTAATCTAAATCTACTCTCTTTCAGTTTGAAACTGTTACCCCTCACCCTATCACTACAATCCCTGATAAAGAGTGCCTCCCCATCTTTCTTGTAGGCCCCATTTTAAGTACTGGAAGGCTGCTATAAGGTCTCCCTGGAGTCTTCACTTCTCCATGTTGAACAACTGCAAGTCTCTCAACCTGTCCTCATAGGGTAGGTGCTTCAGTCTCTTGATCATCTTTGTGGTCTCCTCTGGACTTGCTCAGGCAGGTCCACATCATTCTGAGGGGGTTCCATAGCTAGACATGGTGGGTTCTCACAAGAGTGGAGTAGAGGGGGAGAATCACCTCCCTCAACCTACTGGTCACACTTCTCTTGATGCAGATCAGGATACAGTTGGCTTTCTGGATTGCAAGTGCGCATTGCCGTGTCACATTCAGCTTCTCATCGAGCAACACCTCCAAGTCCTTCTCTGCAGGGCTTCTCTCGGTCCACTCAGTCTGTATTTGTGCTTGGGATTATCTTGAACCATACACAGGATCTTGAATTTTATCTTGTTGAACCTCATGAGGTTTTTGAAGGCCCACCTCTCAAGCCTGTCAGGGTTCCTCTTGGTGGTAGTCCTTCCCTCCAGCACGTCAGCCATGCCACATAGCATGATGATGCCTGCAAACCTGCTGTGGGTGCAGTTGGTCCCACTGTCCATGTCACTGACAAAGATGTTAAACAGCATCAGTCCCAGTACTGATACTTGAGGAGCACCACTCGCCACTGCTCTCCACTTGGGCATTGAGACCATCCAACCAATTCCTTATCCATCAAGTGGTCCATTTGTCAAATCCATGTCTTTCCAATTTAGAGACAAGCATGTCATATGGGACAGTGTCAAATGCTTTGCTAAGTCCAGGTAGATGGCATCAGTTGCTTTCCCCTTCTCCATCAATGCTCTAACCTCATTTTAGGAGGGCACCAAATTTGTCACGCACAATTTGCCCTCAGTGAAGCTGTGTTGACTGCCACCAGTCACCTCCTTATTTTCCATGTGCTCTAGCACAGTTTCCAGGAGGATCTGCTTCATGGTTTTGCTGGGCACAGAGGTGGGACTGACTGGTGTATAGCTGCCTGGGTCTTCTTTTTTCCCTTTTTAAAAATGGGGTTTATGTTTCCCTTTTTTTCAGTCATTGGGAGCCTCCCTTGACTGCCACAACTTTTCAAATACGATGGATGGTGGCTTACCAGTTTCACCTGCCAGTTCCCTCCAGACCCATGGATGATTCTCATCAGGTCCTTGTGCACTTCCAGGTTCCTTAGATGTTCTTGAAGTACCTGGGGAAACTGCATTTTTAAAATAATAAAAATAATAACATGTTACATAATTGAAACTCTGTACTCTTTTGTAGGTAAGATCTCAGATTATATTGCAAAATGTTCTAATTCCTTTTCTTACCTACCCTCAGAGTGTGAACTGTTGTCTTAAGTATCCTGTAGGCAGAATAGAACTGCAGCAAATCTGGAGTCACCTATCCAGGTAAGTTCTGCTTTGGCTGCTCTGAGACAGGGCTTCAGGCTAATTACCCACTGTATTGCAGCAGCTTGCTTTATGTTGCCTGAAGTGTGGAGGTTTGACACAGCTTTTCACAAGGAAGTTTACCTACAAAATTTAAAACATGCTGCTTTCTCACCTGTAGCACGACGATGCTTAGAAGCCGAGTGACATACGTGACTCTTTCACACGACCAGATACTGATACTCTGGAGTACAACTTTACATTGCAGACAGGAGGAGGAGAGGGGTCTTTGTGGGATGTGCACATTAAGCCCTGTGTTTAGCTGGTGAAAAGATTTGCTGACTGAGGGGCAGAGGACCGGGCGAGATCTGACCTATAGCAAAGACCTATAACAAAGACCATGGGAGGCCCTATGCCAATCCTGTACTAAGCCCCAAAACCTCTTGTCGAGCTAGAAAGCGTTATTTCAAGAGATAAGCAGGCTTGGTTTGGAGCTCAGGGATGGGGACCTCTGCACAGGTTGGCAGAGCTGACAAATAACTGTTCCTCTCTGTTAAAAAAACCACACCTTATTTGCTGCTTGAGTCTGTCCAGCTTCAGTTTCTGAGTGTTGCTTTGTTGCTTGCTGCTAGACAACATCACAGACATCAGCTTAATAAATAATATTTTTCTATAAGCTCAACAGCTTCTGCAGTAAAGGCCATAAGTATCTTATAAATTTGGGTGTAATAATTGGAATAAAACTTCTATTTTCAACAATTATTGCATGCTGATGTTCATCTCTTAACATGTAGCTGAGGTGATTCCGTCTCTGTATTCCTGAGGAGGAAAAGGCATAGAGATAGGATGCACTTTTTCAGGCACTGGGTACAGTCAGTTCCTTATGAAAGCTTGTCTTTTTTTTTTTGGGTTGTTTGTTTTGTTGGGGTTTTTTTTCTGGAAATTAGAAAGATTTACTGGTCCCTTGTGGTTTGTATTTTTATAGATTTCAAACAACGGGAAACAAATGTGCCTTTAAAGAGAAACTAATTGGTATAAATTAACCTCTGAAGTATGTTTTAATATTTCTCTTTTAATTTGTGCAATAAGGGAACAATTTAAAAGGTATAGCAGGGTGCCTGCCACTTCTGTCCTCCGTAGGAGGAAAATACATAGCAGCATATGCCAAGCTTTATTCTCTTCCAAATGCTAACATGAGTGGATGTCAAATCAAATCTCTCATAGACACAGAAATGCAGCTGCAGGTATTATGTTTGTCAAAACCCTTCTGCTACTGATCTTTCAGTTTGTTTCTATGTTTCATTTACTTACTCAAAATAATTAACAGAAATTTACAGCGCAAGATAGAGTACGGATATGTGCATGCATGCATGTCTGTGCGCAGATATCTTTTAATCCCTTTGTTACAGCCTTAGACTGTTTTGCCAAAAAGTACCTCTGTGAACATAAGGGGGAAAAAATTAGAAAAAAAAAATGCCAAACATATGATCCTTGCTATTTTTCAAAGGTGTTCCTGTTTTCTTCATGTATATACAAGCACGTCTAAGGAAAAAGGGGAAAAAAAAAGCTAATATTGTTATAACCTGATCTCTGCAATATATCTGATTTCTTAACCATTTTCTGATCGTATGCCAATCGGTATTCTGTAGTGTAACTTCCAGGAAAGTGCGTATCAGGTGGGGTTTTTTCATTCTCTTTCCCTTCTGGCTTCTAGTCACTAAAGCCCTAGATTTTATTCCATCATTGTTTATAGAAACCTATCCAATAAATACTTTTTCCTCCAGACTATTCTGTTAATGGAAAAGGAATGCATTTTATCTGACTTACAAAACAGAAACCCATGGAGCTGGAACCACTGAATACAAATCTATTTACCTTCTGGATGTCTCTGATTAAATCCCAAAGGGGGAACTCGAAAGTGCTATATGGTTTCAGAGTTCTCCTCCCAAGACAAAGGCATCCCTGACCAACAATTCAAACTTGGATATTCAGCACTAGGCACGTGCAACCGCGACAACTGGATTTTTGTTCTTGTTCCTCACTCGTATATAATTCCCTGCACATTCAGAGGATTACACACTGTTTATGCATCGTGCAATCGCACCGAGTTCTGTTTCTTTACAGTTCTTACTCCTGCTGCTAAAAGGAAAATAGGCTCTAACAATCCTCTTTTGGTGCCAAAGCTGCTGCTACTGAATGAACACATCCTGCCTGCAGTAGTCTGATTGATCCCTGCGATCCCTGTAGCCAACAGGAGTTCAAAAGAATTCTGCTGCTCAAAGGACTAAAATTGGTATTCGCTTAAGATTTACTGGCAAACTAAAGCTCCTTCATGTAACAGCAGATGCTGTTCCGCCTTTCAACTCCTCAGCACACCAAAGTGACGCTGAACAAGTTCAAACTTTGGATGGCCTTGATAGCACATTACACCTTTAAACTGGCATTTTCCTAGCTCAGAATCCTCCTCAGCTCATGAGCGATAGCTAATGTCACTGAACTTCGCCGCAGCTTGCAGCTCTGCTCTGAAGCAGGACACGTATGCTTGGGACACATTCAAAATAATAAATTCTAAATAATCTAGCACACAGTAGCTTTTTGCACAGTTACTGTTAAGGCCACCTTTGCAGCTTGTCAGACCCCATTGCCTTTAAAAGCTTCGTCCTGCTGCTACGAAGTACAATTTATGCATCCATATAACCCATTGCAGTGCTCGCTAGGCTAAAAAGATAGGCTTTAATAGATTGCTTGGAAGAGTGGAGAATGGAAAGGTTTTCCTATGACAAAGACCTTTGTAGGTGATACACGAAGCCTGAGATTATGACCAACCTTAAGACAAATAGGTGTTTAGACTAGAGGGACATCATTTTTATAGTTTATAATAGAATCTGATGCTCCACCCACATGCTCAAATGCTTCANATGATGGTCCAAAATACTTCAAGGCTGCAAAAATTGAATATTGGTGAATTTAAATGTATCCGTTAATAGGATCTTTTGACCTTGAATTAGCCACGTTGCTAGTTTTATGCAACAATCTTCCACAGAGTATACTAGCTGAAGCTTAATGTTATTGTTCTGGTATAATCAAGGCTGATTTTATTTCAAAGAGAGTGCTACATCACTAACTGAACCACCCACATGTAACATGTGAATGTCTATCCGTCCATCTGTAATACGCTGAACTGCAATCAGCACAAACACAGACCTCACCAGCATATTGGTCAATACTACCCATACACTCCTCAGTGAATTTTGAACCTTAAGGATCCGAAGCAGATCGCACAGATTATTCGTGGCATTAAGTTTGCTCCACAGCAAACATTTTCTTGTCGTCTAAGCAGAAGGCTGACTTCAGGATACTCAGACCAGGCCAATTTCAAACAGAAATGGAAAACTGTTTAGGAAAGTGTCATCTTTTTATCCATAGAAAAATAAAACATAATTTCTGTCTTTCCATGATTACATTCCAGGAAATATCACAAAGCTCACTGCTTTCCTCAGTTGTTTACTATGCAGTCATGGATGTACCCATCCCGTGTTCCATACAGCTTGACAATACAGGACTGATAATCATAACGTCCCCTGACGTACATATTTACGTAGTTTCTAATTAAATAGTGTATGCTACTCAGTACATTCTTTTTCCAAGTCCGTTACTTTAAAAAAAAACAAAACAAGAAAAAAAAAAAACAACCAACATTGAAATTCATAAATGTCTTTTCAAATCCTTCCACAACACTATTGAATGATTTTGCTAGATTGATTGATGCCTAGTGAATTTTACTGAGAATTAATCACTGTCCCTTTTGGGAAAGTGTTTTCATCTAGTTACTAATTCTCAACAAGACATGCTGGGCCAAGGTTATTAATGTCTTTGGATTTATAATAGTAGGGCAAAAGAAGGAAAGTCTAATTTCTGTATCTCCTGCCACCGTCATACTGAATGTTTCTGTTCATTGAGAGGAAAAAGTAGAAATCTGTCTTCATTCTGGTCGAAGATACTCCTATTTTGAAAACTACTAAAATAACCCTCCAGTGATTATTTATAACAATAAATACTCTCTTCATTTATTAGAAGACTAAATAATGAAAAAGGGGGGTCAGAAGCGTTAGATAGGCTTTTCCCAGGGAAAAATTGAGGCACAGAGAAAGTAAAAGAACTATATAGGACCAGTGGCACAGCTGGAGGTAAATCTCAAGCTTCACATTTTATCTACTAGCCATGCAAGTCCTGTGTACTAAGATGAGGGAGCCGTAAGATGAAGTTTTGAATCTGTCAGTGACTCTCTCTAGAATATTGAATATCGTGACACTCTTGTGATTGCCTCAAAATTTCATAAAATAATTTTAAATCTGTGAAATAGCTGCAAAAGCAAAAGGTTGTGTTTTGGCCAAAAGTCAGAGAAGAGTTAAGGGTCCTGACTTCCTTCTAAACAATAATCTAATGTCTTAAGAGTCTCTATTGGGATCTCAAGAAATTAAACTAAAAAGTTCTCCCAAATGGAATGTGGATTCTATATTCTGAATAGAATGCCCAAATCTAGTGGCTGTAGAAATAAGATTTCCTCATTTCTTAGAGTTATTCATTTAAAAGAAGCCCTCCATTATTCATCAAGCTCATTAAAATTAATAAATAAATAAATAAATAAAAAGAATGACAACTGGTTGGTGGTTCTGGTACTCACATCCTGGTTCCAATCTTTGCATTGGTGAATATGCATATAATAACCAGATGTGGTCTGAGACAAAAGGCAGAGCAACTCACTACTTCCCCCTAACATGCTTCTACGGTGCTCAGTCTCCTTAAGGATGAGTCAAAACCCCTCACTTTCAGGACCTCAGTAAAAACCAAGGTGTGGGTTGTCTGAATCCACTGCGTAACTGCTGCCTGTGTCCAGCCTTTGTTTCTGCTGCTTTGAACTCTATTCTAAGATTTGATTCTCCAAAACTCTAGGCAAAAACTTATTTGCACATCCCTAAACCAGTTTTTTTTTTTCTTTTTTTTCTGCTATCCAATTCTCCTCATGCAGACCACTTTTACACAAACATAGAGACTTTGCGTAGGATGTCCAGCTTCCCTGATGATTTCTAAGCTTAGTCTTTATAATTAACAATGGTTTACTATTTGCAACCTGTTGCCTCAACCATGTTGGAAGCATCAGTGTATGACTATGGTAGAGCCATGCAAAAGGAGTAGTCCCTTGCTGAGTATAAAGCATATGGAGTCAGACAATATACAAAAAGATACTTTGTGGCAACATAAAGGTGATGCTAAAGAAAATTTATTTTTCTACTCTATCAAATAGGTTATAGAGTATTTTATAGCACATCATAAAACTGTATTCCAGCAGCAGACAGTTACCCCACTCTTCAAGACTGGTATAAAAAGCTTTAGTCCAGTTCCATCTTCATAAATTACTTCAGTATCATGAAAGGCCTGTACATCAAACCAGTAAAAATACATTTGCTCTTGAAAACTTAGAGAGAAGAAAAAACTGAAAAATGATAGCTCACTTTAAAAAAAATATCTGTGCATTTCTGATTTCAAAAGAAGCTGCAGACTAATTGGGAAGTGATCATCGCCAGTGTACTTCAGGCTCCCCGCTTCCCAACTGAAGCTCTGAAAGTGGCGTCAGATAAGAATAAGCCTAGAGATGCTGAACGGGTCAGAAAACCCACACGGATCTCTCTCCTCCAACTTCATTTCCAGGTCCTACAGTAACTCAGAGAAGGTCAACACCTTGCAACGCACTACGCTCCCTCTTTCCTTCCTCATTCCCGTACGACGGAGACTGACAAGGTCTGCTTGGGAAGAGGCCAATTTCCCTGCAGCAGACGCTTCAGACGAAGCTGTGCATGGCCGTGGCTCTCGAGAGCTCCTGGCCTACACCCGGTTCACATTTCCCATGAAACAGCCTAGAAGGCAGCCAAGCTCCTTGGCGAGCTGCCGGCGCTCGGGCTATGGAGCTGGGAAGCGTCAAGCATCTCGTCCTTGAGCGAGGACCCGCGTTACCGCTGCTATTCACCTTTCCCTCTTGCCCTCAGACCCACCGGGGTGGGGGCAAAACATCCCCGGGGGGCAGCGGGGCAAGGCGCGGAGCCCCGATCCGCCCCGGGAGTCCCGGCCCCGCCGCCCTCCTTCCCTTCTCCGCCCGGCGCCGGCGGGATTGCTCCGAAATGCTGCCATCGCGCGGGAAAACGGGAGTATAACGAAGTGGAGAAGGGGAAAGAAGCCGGCGGTCACCCCCCTCCTCCCTCCCGGCGCCGCGGGCCTCAGCGGCATCGGGGTTGAGCGGGCCTCCTGCGCCTCCCTCCTTCCCTCCTTTAGAGGGTGCTTAGAAACCATCCGCGTTGTCACCCGTGGTTCTCAGGCACTAAAACCAGGCATACGCTCCAACTATTAAAAAAACAGAGGAGAGATTAATAACCCTGAGTGTACAAGGTCGTTTCAATCTGATACTGTTCGGTTTATCCCTGTGAATTTCCAAATATTCCGCACTACTTTACCCTCGGGGCAGCTGACAGCAGCACTGGGCCACTGCTGCCAGCTCCGCATGCAGACATGGACTCTGAATCTGAGTAGGAAAAAAGGGAGTTTTGGAGCTTGAGTTTGGGTAGGCTTTTTTCTGACTGGAAGCTGAAAGTCCTTTTGTCAGAGAGCGAATTTGTGTAGGTTTAATGGACGAAACAGAGAAAATGGGATAAGTAGCTGGGAGAACTGGGGAAGGTGTTAAAGTAGGACTGTCATTTATAAGTGGTTTTCATGAGGAGGCAGTGGTTGTTTTAGGTGAAATTACTAAATAATTTGTTAGACTTCTTCTAAGACATCGAAATCCCTTCCTTGTGTTATCCACTGAAGTCTTCCCATAGATATGGAAAGTATGGAGAGCTACGTGTGCATCTGTGAGCAGAGACTAAGAAAGGGCTCCCATGGGAATGTCCAGACTCATGTTTATGTCATCTTTGCCAAATTAGGGTACATCAGTCTGTGGTACCTCCTTTTTTCAAGGAAGACCAGGAACATACTTGAACAAGGGAGCTGAAATCCCTTCCTCAAATTTTTGCTCCTCCTATACCAAAAGGCTTAGAAATTCAAGCTTCACAGGGACTAATGACTGGTTTTGCCATGTGCTTTCAAAGTTGCTTCATTTTGTCATGACTTGTTTTCCCTGTCTGCTAAACAGACCTAAAAAATGTAGCTCATTTGTCAAAAGTTCTTAGTGTTACTTCAGTAATCGTGAAAATATGGATAGGACATGATCTGAGTCATAGCACCTAACTGGGATGAAATCTGACCTCACAAAATTCAGCGTAAGCTCTAATTGAATGGAAGATCAAGACGGTATTGTGCCTGTGCCAACCAGCTAATGTAATTAGTTTAATGTTTTGAAAATGAAAAGCACTTCTGTTGCTCAGCATTGTTGCAATAAATGTTTTTCAAACGCAAGATGAATAAGATTGGGAGGTTGGGGGAAGAAAAAACCTCCAAGATATTCAAGTCTATATAGACAGAAGCAATATAGAATAATGCTGAAGGCAACTAAAATCATTATTAATTTCTAGACTTTTCCTGGTACAAGTAAGTTCTATATTTGTCCATGGTGAAATACCATTACAAAAAGTTTCATTCCAAGCAAAAAGTGGAACACTAGTAAATATTTTGAGATGAAATCTCCATGGAACAGATCACTTCTAAATAGTTCAGTGGGTCACATTAGCGAATATGCAGCACAGGTATCTGTAATGAATTACCAGTAAACCTCTACCATTGTCTACTTCTTCCACTATCTTTCATTTTCTCAAATCCAATATGTTTTTGCAAAAGCTAGGAGACAGAAACCAGGTGTCAAAGCACTAATCTTGCAGAGGGTTAGCTGGACCACTTCAGTAAGTGAAACAAAATCTCCCTTTACCTTCCTCCGCATAATATTCAGACAATTTTCTACTGAAACCCATTTGGAAATCTGGTAGGCTCTGACTAAGCTGATTCTGCTGTGACTGTTTAAACAGGTTCCTGACTGATCTTCTCAATGAAATTTCTTCTGCTCACCCCAACAGTAAGTCTGAGCTCAATAGTTACATTCACACCATCAGGAAACAAAACTAATATTTTAGCCTGAAAAATTAATCAAAACAACCTTAGATTTTCAGTATCAACAATGCCCATACAAACAGTCCAGAAATCAATTACTGCACTTTTTTCATTTCACTGGGGGCAAAAAAGAGGTTGGAGATTGAAGAAAATAGGGAAGAAAAAAAATAAAAATCAGGAGCTGTTGATGGATAATCAGGGAAGAGAAATATGCTGAATTCACTGGAAGCAGATTGAACTTCTGTATGTCATCTCTCAGCTCTGATTAGCTGAAAATAGTCCATTTTCACCTACCTTTTCTAGCTCCAGAGCATAATTTTTACTCTCCTGAACGATCAGTGTGTGGGTTATTTCTCAATATATCCTATTGCACTGGCAGTGACTGACATTGGGAGACACTGCAAATCCCAACAGCCACCAGAGGAGATTAACTCAAAGAAATACTGTCAAGGATTGAAGAAATTTTTTTTTAACATCTCCTAATCTGAGGAAAAAAAACCACTAATCCCCCAAAAGATTTCGCTGGCCCCAGTAATAGCCTCTCTTTGCCTTTAAGAGAGCTACAGCATTTATGTTTTGGACTCTTGTATCAGATTATGATATAGTAAAGAAGGGACAGTTTTTAAGCCCTTCCTTTGAACTTGCATCCTGTAAGCCTGAGCTGTTCACTTCTGGATTTGGTGGCGACAGAGGAGGGGAGAAGGCAGAGAAGCCGTAGAAAATACAGGGAATTGCTATTCTGTCTGTGGGGGAAACAAAGCGTGACTTCCTCCTCCTTGTTTTTTAGCAGAGGGGAATTTTTGGACGACAGTTCATTGTGCATCAAGTTGTTGGACTGGCATATCCTGCATTACTGTGACTCCAGTCAGTGTAGCAGAACATTGATTTCTGTACAGGGAGCTGAGTAGGAAAAAAAAACAAAACCAATATTCTATTAGACAAAGAAGAACAGTGGTGGAGGACCTGCAGCAAGCTTGGCACCCAGTAGATTTGAGTTTGTACATGTGTGGGTGTTCAGGGAGGGACAGCTGTTCATTTGCTTTCCTTTGAAAGTATAAAGAAACTCACATCTGGAGAGGAGGTAGAATGAGAGATTGACACCAAAAAGAAAAATAAAGGAGACATTAGTGGGAAACAAACAGTAAACAGTGACTGGCAAATAGCAGAGAAATGAACAAAATGGAGAACTGGAGGAGAAATAGGAAGGGAGTTTGGAATATGTCAGAAGAAAAGAACACCTTTTGTTAAAAAAAAAAAGATTAAAACAAATTTAGAGTTAGTTGTCAAATGTATCTAGAAGTAAGGACTTCTAAAATTAAGGCTATTTCTTTTCCCCATCTGGAATTAAGTATTCATGGCTTTTTTTGTTAGCATTTCTCAGTATTAGCAAATCAAGCAGTATCATGAAAATATACATATTTCTAACACATATCAGAGACATACAGATGGTTCTCAATAAGAACAAAGTTCACTGTAAATAACTTCCAATTTCAGGATTTTCTCACATCACAACCTTTTTCCCCTGTACATTTAATTTCTATAATCCAGAAGACGAGATCTGAAAACAATTTTTTTTTCAAGAGTGAGAGGACTTGTCTTTAGCAGATTTAGATTCCCCAAACCCATCAATTAGTATTTCTGCATCAACGCATCAGAATTAACTACATCCTGCGGTAGAACTTTGTCTTAATAATTCAGCACTAGCATTTGTCTCAATTTGGAAAGAAGCTGCTCCATCTCACGTGGGCTGGCTGTAAGAGCTCTTCACCAGGTGTAAGTTCTCAGGACAAAGTGAATTCATTTGCACCTGCTTAAAGCTTTGCAAAGCTGTTACAGCAGCTATGCCAGTGCTGCTTGCACTTAGCAAATTTACATTCAAAGGAGCTAAATTGTTTTGGAAGTGCATCACAGTGTGAAGTCCTTTCCAGCCCTGCTTGCTATTCAGAAATATAAAGTAGAAAAATAGTATGTATTTGTGACAATTGGTAAAGCACAAAACAAGGAGAAATATTTCTCTAAATAAGACATGTGCGGTCATGGCAAAAGGAAAAAATAAAACACCTCAATATGCAGATACATATATAGATGTATTTCTTAATTTTAAGGGTCTTAGAAGATATATTAACAATGGAGCTAGAAGATATATTTAATACCAGGGGAACTAGAAGTAAAAAAAAATGCATGGTTAGGGCTGCATCCTAAGACTGAATAGTAATACATCGACAGTTCAGCTCTGCTGGATTTCTCTGGTGCAACACTTGCATTAGTCTGAATTCTCTAAAGGGAGCTGTTATAATCCACCTTGAAGCCATCAGGTTAGGTGGCTAAATATCTGACAAAGAGGCACTGACGTAGACTTCAGCTTCTTGTCCACGTAAATGAGCTTGTAACAGAGACTGCAGGAAAGTCTCATCAGATCTGTTCTCTGCTGCCAAGATGTGCATCTGTGCCCTAACAGATCTGTGCAAACTCCCCTCCTCGATCACGTCACCAGCCAAGAGGATAAGGGGCACCCACAGTGGTCCCATCTATTCCCATGCACCCACCTAGTCTCTGACACCGGCCAATAGTAGGTACCTGGCAAAGCTGGTTAGAACAGGTTTCATGCTTTATGGACAAAGGTATGTGACTCAAGTACATCTTGCATCAAAATGTCAGCTTGCATCCATATATAAATGAATAGAATAAAATAAAATATTTCATCCATAGAACAAAGCCTTCCAAATCTGTACACTACTTACTCATGATGAGGACTAGTTGGAATATCTTCTGGGAAATGGGGTTCTCCTGGAAGGAAGAGCTGGGATCCCAACAGAGCAGCTCTCAATTCCCACAGGAGGCTCCAAGTGGAGCTTTCATGAATTGTTTGCTGGTTAAGAGGAAGACATTAACTGTATTAAGTTGAAGGCTGTGGCCATTGTGAGAGATGTCATACCTAGACA
>VWZK01000360.1:1010-42538 GCA_013396935.1 Baryphthengus martii
GCGACATCCCGGGGCCCCGCGATCCGCCCGTCACCGGGCAGAGGCCCTTCGGCAGCCGGGAGCCCCCCGCTGCCGACGGGAAGGGTCTCGGGGGCACCTCGCGGGGCGGGGGACGCCAAAGGGCACCGGTGTCTGTTTTACCTCCGAGAATCCCGGTCCCCCCACGTGTCTCCAGGAAGGTCTCCAGCCCCTCGGCAGCTGCCGGCGCACACCGGCACTCACCGGCAGGGTCCCATCCGGCGCAGGGTGGTCCGTGCTGGAGGGTGCACTGGAACCTCCACACTCTGCGGAGAAACCAGAAACGGGAGAGGCCACACCACGCCTGGATCTTCAACAGAGAGAGGAAGCTCAGCCGCGGGATTAGTCAGTCCCGGAGGGTGCTGCGGCTTTCACGCCCAGCTGTGCGGGAGGCTCTGGCTGTTCTGCGTGGCTGACAGCTCTGGATGTGACCCCTCGGCTCAGCACCAGACCCCAGCTGGAAGCACGGCCTCGGCAGCAAAGCCCTACCCTATCCCTGCACAGGCCCAATTAGGGTAACGAGGCTGTGCCATGGCACGGGCTGGCACAGCTGCCCCCCCCCCCCCCCCCCCCTGGAGTGGCACGGAGCTGGATTCTGCCCTTGCTGTGGGGAAGCTGGAGCTGGTGATGTGGTGCTCAGCGGTACTATCTGCCACTGACAAGAAGCTGCTGTTGATGTGAAAACACCTGTAGATGGAATTGGACACAGTGCCTTGAAAGCAAGGTGGTTTTATGGTCTGGCCAGGGTGGTGTGTTGCCCCCGGTCACAGGGAGTCTCTCTTTCTCTGAGACAGGAGGCCCCAGAAATCCCTGATCCTGCTACTGCCAAGCTTGGAGTTTTCCCTGTCACTTACCAGCTCACTCACCTGCAGTGTTGTCTGATGGCAGCTCTCAATTGTTCACTCACATTCCCATTTATCTCGTGGATATGGATGGATGAGCTTCCTCTGTGGAAAGTTTACAAAACAACGGCCTGCAGGAAACCACCAGGGAGAGAAAAAAATGCTGTCCAAAAGGTAGCCCAGATTTGGAGGCAAAGGAAAGCCCCTGGGTGCCAGAAACCAGAGGCTGGAAGGGAGCTGCCGAGGCCTGGTGGCTCTGCACGGTGGCGGAGACCCGTCCCTCACAGCCTCAGAGGAGCTTTTCTGCTGAGCACGTAACAAAGAGGTCTCAGGTCCCATACGAAGCCAGAACTGCCACTGGATCACAGGATAATTCAGGTCCGAAGAGGCAGGTCAGGCTGCTCAGGCATCTGTATGGTCCAAGGATGGGGACTCCACAACCTCCCCAAGCAACCCGCTCCAGTAACTTTAGGTTGTTAGCGAGCGTCTGGTGTTCCTCCAGACTGTTCGCTGCCTTTCAGGAGAGCCCCGGTGAGAACTGCAGCGCCTTCCAGCCTGCGGGACAGAGAGAGAGATGGGTGAGAGGAGGAAGAAGGAAACCCTTCCTTCTTTCCTTCCTGCAGGCCAGTGGTTAATTGGGAATGAATGAAAAGTGAGTCTGGAACCAACTCCAACTCCACCTCCTAATCCTTGCCCAGGGCAGGGAGGACGGAGGAAGCTCTGCGGAGGGAGCGCCGCTCTGCTCCCGGCTGTCAGACGGACAGACGGACGGGCTCGGTGCCTCATCTAGCGTCCGTCGGTCCAAGCTGCCCGCCGCTGCCGAGCGGCGCAGGGGACCGGCCTTCCCGACCGCCCCGGGGGTCCCGCAGGCAAGCACTGCGCCGGGGAAACGGCCCCGCTTCTCTTAGAGGCTCGGAGATCACCGACCGGGAAGAACGGCCCTTTGGGCCAAGGTTCCTGGGCGCCCTCATCTCCTTTGCCCCTGTACTGTGCAAATTCGCCCCTTCTTGGGTGGGTTATCATGTTCCTAAGCCGGTTTTGTTGCTACTTCATCTCTGGGATGTTTTGTTAAGGTCAAGTTGCCATTTACCAGATAGCAACAACTTCACCTCCTCCAAATTCTCTGCAGCCTTTGCAACGTCTGCAGAGGGAGAGACCTCAAATGAAACAGGCGTGAGGATGACATAAATGTCTGTGCCTGTCTGTAAAGCAGTGGTCTCTGCCTCAGGAGCAGTTCAGAGAGGAGGGAAGGGCTGCACTGGTGTCCGCACCGCCCTGCAACTGGGCACAGCACTTCCATGCCTGGAGCTGTCAGACTAACGAAAGCCTCGCTGCTCCTGCTATAGCCTTGCCCTGCTAGATGCACATTAAATCAGCCTTCTTGTCATGTTTCTTCTCATGAAGAATTAGCATTAGTGTCAGAGCTTGTTAATGCGATATAAAAATTATTGTGTGAATGTATATATTACGAGCTCAATTTCGGTATGTTGCTCTGCTGAACGTGTAGGAGGGAACGGCGCCTTGCAATTAGCCTTATGTTGCTATTAAACACAATCAGTGCCGTGTCTCACTTGGCCTACGTACCCAGGAGAGCTCTGGAGGGAAAGAGAGAATATTTAAAATAATGAAAGACAGAGAGTATTTAAACTAATGAAAGACAGTATTTAAAATAATGACATCTTGGCATTGCAATTATTACTAACTGTGTTTCTTACTGATACTTTTTGTTGAGGTGATTACTCTGTGTAGTATTTTTGATCTCAGTGGGACATATCAGCATGCTCCTGAGGGGAGTGCATGTGCAGCGGGAATGGAGCTGGACTCTGCCTGGCCGTGCCGGTGTCGTGCCAAATGCGGGCACGGGAACTTGCAGCTTTAGCTTTCGAGGGCCTTCGGATCTGACACGCCCTGCCAGGGACCAGGGTGCTGCTGGGGGCACTGGCAGCGTGAACAGGGCATGCGGATCCTCCTTTCCGCTCATGCCACCCCTCTGCCAGCCCTTCTCCCTGGGGTCCCAGCGGAGCGCACACGGATACTGGCAGGACCGGGTGCTCGGAGAGCAAAGAGCAGCTGTGGTTCCCGCTGGGGCTGTCTGGACCTGCCGCTCCTCGCGGTTGCTGTGACACATCCAGGCTGTGACAACCTATGCAGGCTGCTCCAAACTCGGATACAGGCACAAGCAGATGTGACACTTGTTTCTGCAGGTGATCCTGGCACTGCCCATATCGGCTCACATCTTTTTTCCCATAAATCTGTCCACTGATAACCACCCGTGTGGTTTTTGTCCAGCAGGGCGACTCACTCTGCTTCCTTCTCTGTATAAGAAGTGTTAGAACATGACTCAATGGTGTAGAAACCTTATTATTATTATTATCTTGATATTCAACATGAGATCCACATGGCCCCAAACTGGGTTCATTAACCACTTTTTATTATCAGATGGCTTTTCCTTTTTACCCCCCCCCCCCCCCCNGTCACTGGTCACCTTCCCCTGCAGATCACTGACCTCTAGGGAGGTAAGTTAAGTTGCAGCTTGTATCCAGCCTTCTGTGCGCATTTATCTTTGTGTGTGTGAAATGCTGTCTGAAGGTACTGCTTATAAAAAAAAGTGTTTTTAGTGGCTCTTGTACTCATTTTAATTGCTTCTGTTATATACATTGCTGTAAGACAACCCTAAAATACAGTAGGACAGCAAGACAGGCTGAAAACCAGGCCACAGAGAAAAGCCTGAGCCTGAGCCTGAGCTTAAATAAAGCTGCTGGGCCAATGGGCAGAGAGGCTGTGTGGGAGGCACCAGGTGAAGGGCCTGCTGTAGCCCTCAGCGCTCATCTCAGCTGTCCCATGCAAATTCTTCTTTGATACCTGTCACATTGTCACTGAGTGGAAGTAACTTTTGATTTTTCATAAAAGAAGAAGAAAATGTCTTTCTGTATCTTTAGATCTTCATTAAGCCGCTACATTTAGCGAGAGATTTTTCCAAAGCACCTGAGGGGATTGAGGCATTGAATTTCCCTTGGTTTAATTGAGTAGTCAGATCCCCAGGAACCTTTGAAAATTGTGGCTTTAAAGCTTTGTTCAGGCACAGGTGACTCTCAGCTACAAAACTGGTAACACTTTCTCAGTGTATGAAAAGAAGCGACCCTTCAAAACTCCTGGGGTGGGCGAGGAGGCACGACCTCCAGTGAGCACGACAGGAGGAAAGGTCTGTGTGACGACCAGCAAAAGCCGCACCGGGTGGTTTTGTTCTTTTATCAGAGAAAGGAAGGTTTGCCTGATATCCCAACACAAGCAGGGGATAATAACATCAGCAATAAAAATAAAAAAACCAGGCCCGTGATGTTCTGCTCCACGATTTACAGGTGCTTTGAAGGGAACGTGAGTCCTTTCCTCTGCTGTTTTACAAGCAAAGTGAAAGTGGTGGGGTGGGGGGTGAGATAACTCCATCGATGAAATGCCAGGAAGTTTGTCTGGCCAAGAGGCGGATGAATGGACATTTGAACCGTTTGACTTTTCACACGGTGAGATCTCTCCCCTTAGAAGCAGCTGGCATAGTGGAGATGGGTGTACTTTTAACTCGTGGGTTTATCTGCCTGTAGCACATGCCAGGACCTCCAGCTTGACACATTCTGACTTGCAAGGATGTCTCCTTGAGCTCGGGAAAACCATCTGGGGAGCTGAAGAAACTATCCCTCTGGTTCAGCCATTATAGCGTGTGGACAAGCAGCAGCCGTGACCGAGGTCGCCCTCGCTGTGGAAAGTCGTCTCTTTGAAACGGGGCACACTGAGGTGGCTGTGGTCCTCGGTGAAGATCAGTGCTTACAGACTTCCTGCAGGCCCTGCTGAGATGGAGTCCCTCCCCAGAAGATAAGAGCTGTCTGAAGGCGTAAAGCGCTGTGCCGGTGCCAACGGATGGGCACAAGCCAGTGAAGTGCTTTCTGGTCTCGCTGGAACCCAGAAATCCCCCTTCAGCTCTGTTTTTCACGTGGGGAAAGTTTTCTGTGACTCATGTAATGTTCTTTCATTATGCTTTGTTTTAAGAGGGAAATTCTTACTGTCTGTATTGAAGCAGTTTGAGGGTGCCCTGCTTCGCTCAGGCAGCTGACAGCTTCGCAACAAAAGCGCTTTATTCACTGGAAAATGCAGCTAAAGGGAATGAAAACTTGCTGTGTGAGAGTTTCTGCTACAGGAGGAAGAAGGATTTTGCTCTTCACTGGAAGAAAATGTGTTGATCTCTTATTTAGGAATGCTTCTGCACTTTGTTTCATCACAAATGGGAGGGTTTTCACCAAGTAGAGCCTGGAGAGGGTATTTCAGCATTAGCAAAACACGGTGTTTTAGCGGCTCCCAAAGTAATTTTTCTGACAGCCTCTGAAGAAGCCAGTTGTGCACTAACTGCTCTGCTGAGTCGCTGCCTGTCCCGGCACAGCGCGAATGCCCTTCCCTCATTATCTCTGTGCTCTCTTCCGAGCGATGGACATGAGCAAAGCGGTGCAAGTCGTTTGGCTGCACGCTTAATTGCTCTGAACGAGGAGACAAGTCCCCGGATCTGGATGTATGGCTTACTCTGCTGCAAAACTGATTTTTAGATGGAAACAAGCGAACGAAAACCCGCAGGGAGAACAAATGCAATACAGCCTCACTCATTATTTACTGTGTCTTGCTCGGCTCTGCGGAGCCTCCCTAGGTCTCTTCTGGTTGCATTTTGTACTGTTTTGTGACTGTTTTCTCCTGGACGGTGTTTCTTTCTTCCAATGCCAAGTCACTGCCCCTGAGCTTTGAAAACTAGCGCTGTTTTCTAGGGGATGTGACTCTTCCAGCATAGACAGGTATTTTAGCGTTCCCAAAGCCTCAGGAGGTGCTAGCAATGTAGCACACAGGAAGAATTTTTTTGTGCAGTGGATCCTGTTCTGCCGGTGCAGAGTCACTTGTCAAGGACAATAGCTGTTGGCAGAGCATTAATATGACAGAATGGGGCGTGCTGCCAAGGAAAGCAAACTCCTTTGTGGTTTGTGCAATGTTTCGCTGGCCCATCAGTTTGAGATCACCACTGATGGCAAACTGAAAACAGCCTTTCACAGTTAACAGAAAGGAAAAAAGGCTACTCAGCAAAAGGGACAACAGACTTTGCTGACACCACCCCCACCACCCCCACAACAAAAGCAGGTTGAGTAGATCATGCATGTGTGGGGGTCTGTGTGGGGGTCTGTGTGTGCCTGACAACAGCCACCCTCTGTGTTGGAGGAGCCCTGGCACATCAGGCAGAAAAGGTTAACACTCTACAAAACGGAGGTAGGAGAGAGGTCCTCTTTACATTGGCTTGAGTGAAAACTTGGAGATGATGCCGACTGCATGAAACAAAAAGTCTTTCAGCTTCAGAGATGTTGATTGCCGGGCCATCTTTGTACTTGGGAATTCCTCCTGTTTGTTGTTCCAGGGATCATGGGATTATCTAAATTGGCTTTAAGACGCTGACTTGCTTTTGCACAAGAGATCTCCTGGCACTTGGCAAACTAAATGGACAGTTGCAACGGAGGTCCGTGAAGTTTCAATTATTTCTTGAGATGTCTGTGTTCAGAAGAACAGTGCTTATTGATTCTCATCCTGTCATTCATTCACGGGAAGTACCCATGAATGCTTGGAGAAAGGCTATGTCTGAAAGGCTAGATGTCTGTAAGGAGTTTAATTCACAGAAGCAAGGAGCTGTGTGGCTGTGACCCGGCCAAGGCGCTAGTGATATCTGTGACAGCTGACACCACGACCTGTTATACAAGGATTGCTCTTATCTCTAGACACTTGCCACTTCTAACCTTCCCTTATTGCTCACACTTTTGCTCTCCTAACCCTTAAAAAGGAGCCCTCTTCCTCTCTCCTTATACGTGCACTAAAATAAGGTAAGACGAATGGTACTTTATTTCCAAAGGGGAACATCCACCGTGATTCACCATGAGCCAAATAATCCATTTTCTCCCAGCACCTCTATGTCAGAAGCCTCTTTCTGGGTGTCCTAAGGAAACAATCTGCTAGTGGAGTGAAGTGTCAGCTGAGGCTTTGGAGGCTGCCGCTGAACGGCATCCCCCTGCAGAGCATCCCGACGGCCAGAGACTGGGAAAGATGTTGCGTGACGCGGCCAAGCGCATCGCTTGAGAGGCTGCTCCCAAATACGTGGGAGAGCACATTCCACCGAAGGATGGTGGCCATGCCCTGAATCAGCAGAAAGCTGGTTCTCTTTCACCTCTCTCTAGCTGCCTGCAGTTTCACAGAGAAAGGTTTCTAAGCCACCCCTGAAGCATTTCCTCTGTTGCAGGAGTTTCCTGCGTTGCCTACGTGGTCCGTCTCCACGCATCGCTCTGCCCCCTCATTTCCCTTCCCTGTCTGGGATGGCTCTCACTTTTTGCACCTCTGGTATCAACATGCTCGGTGCGTGAGGAGCGTGGCAACTCGCCCTCCATCGCCAAAACCGTAACCCTCTCAAACACTGAATTCTCTGCATGGTTGAATAGCAAGGTGTTTTCAAAGTGTAAGAATAAAAATTTTCTGTAGCTTCCAGTGGATTTTGTAACTTCACTGCCAAGTTACTTTCCCCAGATATTTGATTTGATGAGGGAAATGTGTTGTTATAAAGAGGACTTGCTGGGACTGGCAGGTGTTTGTGTCTCTTGGGTGCAGGTATAGAGAGACACTTAGTTCAGAAAGCATGAAACACCTTTCACCCTGGCTTAAGGCGTTGCTCTTAATTGGGTGACTTTGCTTTGAGAATAATTAAGGTTACACATCACCGGATGACACTAACAGGCTAACCTGTGCAACCAGGTGATCCCCACCAGCTCTGCCATCTGAAGTTGAACAGATCACTTTGTTTAGCCACGTCCTGTCCAGAAAGCACATCAAGACCTGAGAAGGGAAGATTATTTTACAGATACAAAGTGCCTCTGCTGCTCTGACTGTCCCTATGGCTCAAGGTCAGTGGCTACCTACAGAATGGAGCCCCAAGTCAGGGCGGGAATTGCTTAAATTTGGCTACAGCTACCTGTGCTCTAGCCCAATCTCCCTGACAAAGACTTTGTAACCTGTATAAAATTGCTCATGGGACATCTGGTATGAAGGGATGAAAGAGTTTTCATGCTAAGAGCTGAGAACTTCAGAAATGAGAGGAGCTGGGACTACCAGTTATAGACTTGTTATGGGGGCTCAGTGATGTGATTCAGTTCAGATCTGTTTTACATTATTTTAAAAATGCCTTTCACCAGAGATGGGGTCTGTGAGGCACAGGTTGTGGAAATGGTGCTATTTGGTTGTAGCATCCAAACGGGATGTTGTTCCGGTTTCCCTGGTATAGAATCCTAGGCCGTTACCAGTTAGGAGTCTGCCAGGTCATCTGACCTGAATTGGCTACAGGTGTGTCCCGGACCAGAACTGTCATGCTCAGTATAAAGGGGGCAGTTTGGTCAGGGTGGGGTTCCTTCTGCTCCTCTTTTTTCTTCTCTTTCTGTTGCTCCCCGTCTCTGGAGGCGCTTACTCATCATCCTGCTCCCAAGGACTGCCTTCTCTGTTTTTTGTGACAGCCATGCCTTCACCAGAGTGAGTACAGCTTTGTGGTGGCACTAGAATGAACATTATTAGCAGTGTAGCACTGATGCTTACTGCAGCTGGTTCTGAAACAGTTTGTGCACTGGCCTGTTTTCTGAGTCTATTTTAAACTGAATGTTTCTCCATTGAAACCTTGAATTGTATAAGCAAGAGTATGTTGGTACCGTAATCCTAAAGACCCTGTGTTTGTTTCAGGGGAAAATTCAATTAGGACTCCTGGCTTCATTACTGCTTGTAGCTGGTGTCTGCTATCTCCTCAGCAGAGCCTGCAGGAGGCATTTCTGTTTATCCCTGAACTGGAGAGATTTTGCTTAACTGACCTGCACTAAGTGCTTAGGAACTGCTGGACTTAGTGCTGAGGTAGCTGAGGGTTATTTGTGTGTAGCGTTTTGGTTTTGATGATGGGATGAGGGCGGTGGCCTTTCAGCAGAGGTAATAAAATAAACTACTGACTAGAAAACCCTAGAGCACATGTACTAAAGCGGAGGTTGGCTCCAGCTTTACTACAGCCCTGCATTAGCTAGTGACTCCGCTTGGGGAGTGTCACACCAAGCGGTTATTGAGGTGACACCCTAGCCATGGGGCAGTTCGTGCCTCGGGAAGGCAGCTGCTCACGCTGAGAAGGGGTTATAGCAGGCTGGCTGCTCACTCCTGGGCTCCAGGTAGGGCTTCTGCCATGACTTAGCTCTGGCAGAGGGACATCTGGACTGGCTCAACACCAAGTAGAGGTTTCCCTGGAGGGCTTATGTAAGTAGGGAGCAAATGACTTGTACTTCAAAGTAACAACGCTGCAGGGACAAAGCTGAAGGAGCTCAGAGAGGGATTGGGGAGTTAGTCACGCCTTTGATGTGTCCTTATCTTATCAGGATATGCACACGTAAGGCCTTTGTAGAGGCTGGCCAAGTGGCAAGGTGTTGCTCGTGTAAAGACTGAGCCGATGGCCCTTGATTCCTTAAAGTGAGCAAGTTCTGGAGGACTTTAATCCTAGACCACTAAAAAAATAGAAAGAAGTTGTAAACTGTGAACTGTAACTTTCCCCCATAAAGCAGCAGATACAAGGATCTGGGGCAAGGGCCTGAGTTGGGATACAGGCAGTACGCTGCACCCGTGGGGATGATTCAAGTCCTCCCAGCTTCTGAGGTTTGAGGTCACAATCTCCAAACTCAGGTGGTTATTCCTGGTAAACAAGACCCTGATTTACTTGCTTCAGTTATTACAGGGGAGCCAGCTCTGTGGCTGCCTGCCAGCCAGGAGCCTGGGTTATACAGTGCTAGGGTGGATCATATTCTTCTTTCATTTTCAGTACAGGAAGCCTTGTCCTTTGGCTTTGTGACAGGCTTGTCCTTGAACCTGTCTGCCTGTTTCAGCCCTCCAGAGAAGTGGTTAACGGGGTGATAACCCCTGAGAGGCTTGAAGGCTTTACTCAATTTCTTTTTTTTAATCTACATTACCTGCTTAGCAGTTGAACCAAGGAGGTTCGGTCTACCTTTGTGTGTGGCTTTATGTCGTCACTTTTAATCTGTTAGAGGCTGTATCTGTGTCACCCCTGGGGATGGCTGTTTTTCTGGGAGACAAAACAGCCCTTGAAACAGTGTAACTTGTAGACATGGGTAGACAAAGGTAGTGGGAAGTGATGGGGACCACACTGGCTCTCCTTTGTACTAGAGTCTCTTTACAGCACCAAGTTTTTGTTTGCCTTTTCATTTTCCTTGCTATAGACTCTGGATGAGCAGAATTTTCAGTAGGTAAGCTCTGTAGGCACTGCTTTGAGGAACTTAGGGATATGCAAAGACTGTTTCCTTATGTTTGTTACATGCCTGTTTCTTCCCTGGTAGATGATCAGCATTCTAATGTCAAACTTGTACTATAATGTCAACAGTAACTTTGGGAGTGACAATCAACCAAGAAAGGGAGATATCTTACTAGGTCTCTACTGAAATTACTCTTTTGAGGAGTAGTGGTGGGATCTTTTCTTTATGATCAAGGTAAGTTATATGTTGTAAACTCCGATGCTCCAGCCAAATTCTCAAGTAGGGAAATAAATGTTGTCCTTTTCTTTTTCCTTCTAAAAGGGAAACGCGCACAAAAGGATACCTTGTCTTTCCCAAGAAAAGACATGGCATCCATCTGAAGCTGCTTCTGAGCAGGTGACTCTGAGCTCAGAGGCAGACGCACTGTGCTTTATTGCCACAGCAGCACAGTTGTCCGTGAGAAGTAGAATTTTAACAAATATTGTTCAGGGCTTGGCAGCCTGATACGGGAGGTGATATCACTTGCCCTCAGCCCTCCTACTTGAGCAAAAAAGGATGACTGAGCAGAGTACTTCTGAAAAGAGACTGTCCTAGTTATCTATGTTCTTTCAGACCAGCTTAATTTTTCAAGTACCTTCCAAAGATAGCCCAAGTGATTCCTCAAACAATTGCGTGATAGACTCTTGAGCACACAATGCTTTCTCTAGCTGCCTTGACCTTTGACAACTGAGCTGGACCGCCAGTTACCAGTTCTCCTGGGCATTGTGTTCCTGGCTAATCACTAAGCTGAACCAGCCAAGGTTATGTGGGGAGTTGAGAGCAGAGGGAAAGGCTTGATAGCTGCTGCAGTGCAAGATACAGAATCTCTGTCTGAGCCTCTAATTAGAGGGCTTCTCTCTTCTGTAGGCTCTGGCTATCAAGGAGCTTCTATAGTTTACTTTTCTCCCTTTCAATTTACAATTGTAAATAAACCCTTCCCTCCCAGTTTGCTGAAGGGATGAGCCCAGCACAGGCTGGATTAGTGGCACAGCACCTGAGTGGTTAACTGTCATGTTTTCCCATTTGCACGGGAAAATGACTGTTCCCCTAAAGCTCCTGCTCTGTGCAACAGGCTGTGGTCCTTCCTGACTCCGCATCCGGCGCTAACTTCCTCCCTTCAGATAGTCAAGTTTATCTACACAGTTCTTAGTAATGGGAGGAACAAGCGAGAGTCATGCGATTGCCTCAGAGCCAAGGCTGAGTGTGCCTTCCCTCACCGCTGTCCATGCCAGCTGCTTCCCCTGATCCAGGGGAACTCAACGTTTGGGGCACCCCGCTGTGCCCCTTCACACACACGGCTGCCATGCAAAAGGAATTGACAGCAGCACATTGAAAGCGATGCAGGAGGAATATGAGCGCTGCTGTCTCAGGCTTGGTCTGTGTTGATGCTGGGGTTCATCTAGGAAGAATTTTTGGGGCTCACATTCTGCTTGTTATATTTGGGGGTTTTGTGACTTGTTTTATAGTTTTGAAAAGGCACTGCATTAAACACTCGTGTAAGCACAAATTATAGGTATACGAACTGTGTGCTTAGCTTCTCTTCCTACTGTTTGGTCAGGAGTGAAAGGTCAGGGTTCTGGATGATGGTACAAATTGAGCTTTAAGTGACAGTCTGAAAGATTCCCTGTGCTTGTGGCTCTTTGGAGGCATTTTGGCACTAGGTACAGAGCATTGGCTTTCAATTATGGGGGGGGAGGGGGAGGAAAACGCTTGCAAAATGCTGCGTAACATCAGTAAGATTATTTGGAAAATTGAATTTAGAGTTGCTTTGCTTTTATGTCACTTAACACCATCCGTTTCTGCCACCTCTTTTCTCAAGACTACGGGCTCCTTGAGACAGGTGTTTCTTCTGCTGTGATAGAGCCTTAGTGCCCTTCTAAAGCAGTAAGTCGTCTTAAGGGCAGTGTAATTTACTTCATGGAAAGAGGATGTAAATCAAAGACTTAGTGGCATTCTGGTGTTACTTCTCCATGTCTGCTTAACAGGAAAGGGATGGCTTTGTTCTGATGGAGGGCTCTTGCTCTCCTTTTCGGAGACTGGTGTCAAGAGCTGTTGGTGATGTTGTCTGGTGTGCAGTGGATGATTAGTACCTGCTGCACCAGGTGCTGTACAAGGCAACACCTACATGTAAGGAGGTAGTAGGTAGCTCTGAGGTTCTCATGGCTGTGCTCCAAGGCTAACAAATGGCCACGGCTCTGACAAGCTGAGAGCAGTTCAGTGAGGACTCTGACAGGTTCTCTCCTCAATGCTTCTAAAAATAACAGAAGCCCAGGCCCTTAGCGTTGCTGAGACACCTGTTAAGTGTGAGTTGACCTTCCAAACCATGCTTCCTCAGGATCTCACCTCTGTGGGCACTCGAGATAGGGCCTTGGCCAGGTCACTGTCAATTGAAAGTGGGAAGGAAGCCGAGGAGCAGCTTGTACTTGTTCTTTTTGTCCCTGGCTAAGCTGGATTCTTAAGTTATTGAGGAGGGAGGGGGAGGAGGTAAGAAATGAAAACAGCTCTAACCAGCTGGAACTAGATCCCTCCTAGCAGGACAGTTACAATTTGTTGAAGGGAAACAATGCCCAACTGTTTGCCTTGCAAGTAAACACGACCGGAACAAAGCCTCAGCTGTATGTGTGTGCGCTTGTGAGCCTCCTTGCACTTACTTTACTGGTTGTCCACGTGCTGGTCTGTGTGTGGCTTGGAGCTTTCATCAAAGACAAAGAGAGGGCTGGGCAGGCAGTGACAGGCATGGGGAGACCTGCAGCTTGTCTATGCTCAGCCTGTGGAATGCCTCTGGGGTATCTGAAAGTTTGCTCTGTGTGGGTCCCTGTGTTAGTAAGAGTGGAGTTGGCAAGTTCAGATGGATGAGAACCAGCTACACCTCCATCATGGAGCCCCACAAGCGAAGGCTGATGACAGCAGCTCCTTGATGACTAACATGGTTATTTGGGCTGCAGGGGCAGTGAGGGTGTGATGAGCAGCTGGGTGCTACCCGTGCACCTCAATTCCACAGCACCATTGAGCTGCCTCCTGTACCACCTAACATGCCAGGGAGCTTCTTTGCTGCCTGAGGAGTCTGAAATTCCCCCTTGGTGTTGTACAAGATCTCAACTGTTTCTGTTCAGCTGGTAAGGCCCAGAGCTGGGGTTGCCAATAAAGAATCTATTCCTCTGCATCATAGCTCTTGGCTCGACACAGATCGTCTGTTCTGACTGTGGAAGCTGGACACAGTGAGCTTCAGGCTTTATTTTGCAATGTCCTTTTCAACTGTGGAGTCTCAAAACAGTGACAATATAACTTGTTTGTCACTGCTGCTAGTGATGGGAGGGAAGAATGAGGGGAATGTGTCCCATGGTGCCAGAGGGAATTGGAAACAGAACAGTCAAATTCTGGTGGAATTAAATAAATTAGTCTAATTAGCCTGTCCACTTAAATGAAATTATTTTCTTTGTGTCTGTTTGTCCAGGTTAAAGGACGTGAAAGGGCAAGAGCTGATGAGTGTTTGGGAGCATCTGGAAAATTCTGACATCAGGGAGGGAAAGAGATGGCCAAGGAATGGTGAAGTGTAGGATGGGGCACGGGAATGCTGGAATCAGAGAAGGAAGTATTGGGAGTGATGGAGGTAGGATGCTCATTGTAGGTTACTTGCAGGTGGTGAAGGATTTCCCATCCAGGGAAAGACAAGATGACTTGATGCTTCCATTTGGGTACAGTGCTGAGAATAACATGTGAGGAAACTGCCCACAGGAACAGGCTGGGTGGTTAAGTCCCTGCAAATGGAGCATAAAAACCCTGGCTCGTTATCTGTCTGCTTTCCAAGACCCTGGAGGAGGCCGAAGCGCTCCGTTCTCTGCTTGTGCCTTAGCTATGCTGCTCTCTTGGAGCCTTTCAGGGCTGAGGTCTCTGCTACAACAGCGCTCTCTTCCTCCACTGCCACCTTCCAGGCTGTTCTGAGCATGGAAGATGATGCCAAATGGCAGCATAAACTGATCCTTGGCTCACGGTACTTGGCAAAGCAGCCCTGGAACTGATTAGCCTTTTAACTTCACTTATCTGCTTAACAGCCCAGCTCTCTGAAGTAAGATTGGCACTGGCGCCGGCAGGCTTGGGAAGGTGACACTTGACTGGCTCCTACTGAGCCTGTGTCCGAGAGGTTTCCTTTAGGGGTGTAACGAGAGTGCTTCATGAAGTCCGAGGAACCAAGTGCTTATTTGCTGATGTGCATGGGACTAAGTCTGCCAACATCCAAAGGCAAGTGAGGTTTGTGAAGCCCTATATGACAAAAAAAAGCCTGGGGTAATTTAAACACCCAAGGGGTATAAATGGGTTATAATGACTGTATCTTTTATATATATAAATCTGTATTTAATGGTTTATAAATTGATGGGTTCCCAGCACAAATGAGGCTAATGCATCTTGTGTGCACTAACCAGGTGCCCAAGCTTGATATCTTAGAGTCCAGGAGATGCATCCGGAGGGCTCTTGTAGCAGAGGAGTCGTCTTTGATCCGTCTGACACAGGTCCTTCACAGTGTGCTTCACTAATTTCCCCTTAGGTCAGCTCTGTCCTTTAAGGCGCTTGCAAACCTTTTCCAGCCTGTGTGTTGCAAGCTGGGAGTTGTATGGGTTGGGAATTTTGCTCGGTTCATCATTGTAGAAAGCAAAAAGCTTTTGAGAACTTCCAAATTAAAAGAGGTAATTGTCTCAGGACTGAGAAAGGGGGCATTGCCAGGCTCCTGTCACTGAGGGGAGCAGGACAGGGGAGGAGGGGGACACGGGGAGGGAGCACAATGGCAGTTAGCGGCAAGTCCTCGTGTTGAGCGAGACTGTCTCCTGGCAACCTGTGGCAATTGGTGGATGGAGCAAAAGGAGCCTGAATGAGGTGCCGGGGTCCATTTCAAGTGTTTTGGAGAAATTTGCTGTTCGCTTATTGCAGACCTGCCTGGCTTATTAATAACACTTCCTCCTGATGTAATCCTTCCTGCTACAGAAGCACTGACAAGAAGTGTATGTAGGGCACAGATCTGCCTGCGGAAGAGTTGGGCAGTGCTTTCTCTTGGCCCAGTTCTGGACCTGTTCCTCGGCCGTGACATTTTGCTGCCAAGCATTTGGTTGCCATGCCAACTTTTCAGCATTAAATCATAATCTAAGCACAGCAGGAGGCCAAGAGCCTTTTCAGGTCTAGCTCCTGTTCTCTCCCTGTTGGTCATATAGCCGGTTGCGTGAGCAGGATTGGCTGGATGCTTCGATGGCTTGTCAGCAACAGACCAGATGAAAACTTAGCAGCGGGGAAATGACAGTTCCCTTTGGAAATGGGCACAGAAGTTAACGGGAGTTATGTCTGGAAGATTTCTGGCTTCCCAGCTCTGCCACCTGTCTGAAATCAAGCCCTCTGTCCCTCAGCTTGCTGTGCTCCATGGATGCGAGCTGCTGTAGAGGCCTGGGCAGTGTGGTTGCTCCACGCCTGCTCGAGTGCTGGCGAGCTAGGAAAGACTGCCATTTCCCAGGTTTGCCGAGTTCATTAAGGCCTGCTTAGCATGAAGGTACTGCAGAGCCCCTCACAGTAAGGCTGCTTCTGGACTATCAGAGACATGCTTCAAATGGCCGGATTAAGGTCTTGAAAGAAGAGATACTCCACTGATAATGAGCTGTTGGATCATTAAGATCTTGAAACGTTAGTGCATGGTTCATGTCTGTTTTCCTTCCATAATGGATCAGTGAAGAGGTGCAGAGTTAGTAATGCTGAAATGGCTCAAAATGAAGAATCTGCTCTGAGAGTGAAAGAACTGAAAGGATGACAGGAAACTGGTGAGCTCTGTTTTAGCCAGATGAGATTTCATGTAATTCCAGTCACATGAAGATTGCTAAGTGTGTATCTTCATATAACTTTATGCTTGTAAGAGCAGGCTGCCTCCTAAGTGAGGGGCAATCAGCAGAGTCAGGAATTGGGATGAAAAAGCACAGGAGCTCTGGTTGTGAACCAAGACCCGTTGTATTGGCTGCTATACCAAAACAGAATAAAGACAGTGCTTTGAGTGTTCAAATTCTGGTTGCTTTTGATGGTAAAAATACCTGTTCCAAGGTTCCAAAGATGATGCCTCTTAAATGCATGTCCTTGAAGAAAGTACTAATTATGTGGTGGGTGTTAACTGTCAAGGCACGTGTTGGGAAGCTCTGATTTCATGCTCTCTGGGTAGTATAGTTCAGTAGCTTGGACATGGTTAGTTCCTCAGACAGAAACAGCCCAGTGAAGCCTAAGTAGCAAAAGGATATGGTAGCTGGATCATAATTGCAAGTGAAAGCTCTCATGCTAGTTGTACATATATTTTTACCTCCCTCTGCTTTCATCTATGCTGTACAAAAGGTGTCAAGCAAAACTGATGTTTCTGCTTGACTCTGTACTCCACCTGTACTTTTATATTGTTAATTTTGATGTGTCTCAATGAATATTTTCAGTATTTCGCATTCTCCAGGCAGTGCCTTTTCCCAGTGCTCCCTTGCGCCTTCCCACAGGATTTAGCTGCATCACTTCAATGACTAATATCAATTATGAATTAATATATTGGATGTACTTCAATGAAGTACAGTTTTCATTACATGAATTACAGTGAACTTGGCCTTCAAATAATTTAAGTCATAATTGCCAGCCCTTGCGTATTGTTGTGTAGCCCTCCAGTGCTCAGTTCTCTTCTTACAGACTGACTTTCTGTGTTAATACCCTGACAGGAAAATCATAGTTCCCATGTCAAAATGAGCAAGACAAAAAGATTCAGGAATGTGGCTGATGCTTACCTTCAGAGATCAGAGTACTAGAGGAGAAAACCCTCTGAATTTTTATTAATGTTTGACTGATGACTTCAGTGACTGTTTTGAAAGGTAGATACTGGCAGTACCCGAATGCAGGCTTCTTGAAGAGACTGCCTGGCATTTTGCCACAGCTTTTGTCATAGCAGAGTCAGGGCTTGGCAATGGCTGACTCTAGGACATGGTTTCCTACTTGACTTTAATTACTCATCAGCTGTTGTGCAACACAATGTAGTACCAAAAATACAATGAGAAATGAGAGGCAATAGCTGTAAGACAGCAGGAGTAACCGCGGTCTGGGCTGGTGCATGTGCATTGGAGATCACATCGCACACTTTATCGGTGCTCTTCATTTTTATGGCGTCCATTGTGCCGCCCCTGAAGCCAGAGAAGAGTGTAGGTCACCCCACCCTCATTTCTTTCAGGGAAGAGTTGCTAGCTGAGTCCTAGGCTGATCTGCAGTAACCTGTGATGCTCTAGAATTCTCAGGTGAAGGCAGCACAGGGGAAATGCTCAGTGACTGGGTTTCGGGCCTGGGCAGAGGCACAGCTGGCAGTGTGAGAGTGTCCTCACTTTCAGACCTGTGTCTGTCTCCTGGTCAGAGCTACTTCTGAGCCAGGGTGCCCATGAGCTTAAACAGAAATGCTGCAGTAAAGAGGCAGAGACTGGGGAGAGGGAGGTGCAGGGGTTTTCTTACAGTATAAAAATAAATGTCACCAAGCAAAAATTCCATCAGAGGGGAAAAAGGAAGTCAAAAGGAGATTGCCTTTATGCAGCAGCTCAGTTCTGTTTTGCAGAGATGTTGGCATGATTACAGCAGTGTAAGGAGGATCAAAGAGGCAGTATTGCAGATGACAGCAGCTCTTGCCAAATCTTCCTTCTTTATAGCCTTTGCTTCAGGGAACTCTGACAGCAATGCTAAAGCTCTCTACTTATCAGGTGGGAGGTTAAAGGAAAACTTGTCTTGCAGGCTTCGTGCTGTAAATGTGAGTACTTGCTTTACCTGTGGAGTGTGGTGTCTGCCTTAAAGGTTATACACTTATACACCTGATTACAGGGACAACTTGGATAAACTTTCCTGGAGGATTAGAGCTCTTGGACATGGGACCTTCAGGAGAAATAGGATGAAAAGCAAGAGGTTACAGGAGGCAGAACTACTGTGTGGGACTCGGCTGTTTGAATGCTTGATGATTGGTAATCCATCCCTAAAGCTGGCTTCCAGATCTTGTGGGGCAGAGCCAGGCGGAACCGCCACGAGCTTTAGCTGGAAGAGGTTCAGTACTTGGTATGTAAATTGAACAGACAACAGAAAGGCTGTGTCAGTAAGGAGTCATGCTGAACCTGGATGTCAGTTAGCATCCTGGTGGGTGGTAGAGATGGCTGGAACTGGTTAGCTGCCCATCCTGCAATGGTTGGTCACACAGGCCCTTGAGTCAGCAGTAGAGCCATACTTTGCATCGCTAGGAGTTGGCCTGTTCCTGCTTGGAGGGAGGGGGCTTTTGCTGCAGCATCATCTGTTACCAAACAGTTGACCTATGTGGATATGGAGCGACTTTTGTTTTTTTGGGCAACATGGCTGATAAAGGACTGTCTCTAGTTAGGTGTAAAGTCTTTCCTGTAGATCAAGCTCCAGAAGGCTTTATTGGAAAGCAGCTGTTGGAAGCATGCACCCATTTGATTCCTGTGTGCTTCTCACTGGCTGTGGGGCAGCTGCCTGTAAGGCTGTTAGCAGGCACCAGACACAGCCTGGCCACAGGATGATGAAGAGGGGCGGCCTCCAGAACAGGAGCAGTGAAAACCAGCGATAGTCACTTGGGAAAGAGGAAGCGATCCTTGGGCAAGGCTCTGTACTCTGCCTCTGTCAGACCAGCCAGGAAACAAGGCTGGTTTTCAGCCCTTGCAAAAGGCTGTGTGGCACTTGACTCGATCGACTGGGGTGGGAGGTGGTGTTGCTGCTCTAGGTTCTAGCCGAGACACACAACGGGAAGTAGGTTGCATCTTATGTCAACTAATCTCAGTGGACAGGTATTTCAATGGTAAGGCACTTAAGACTTTATTCCAGCCTGACACAGAAGCAGTGAATTGCAATCTTGAGCAAATTGTCAAGGATTGTGTGGATTATGTAACCTGTCAGACTGTCAGAAATTACCTGGTGCTTGTCAGACAGGTAGGGTGGCGATGAAGGAGCTAAATGCTCAGGGAATGAGTGAGGGAGCACTGGGAAATGTGAGTGCTTGGAGAATGTGAAGGGATCTCACAAGCTGGCTGTGTTTCTTTTCCTGCCCCAGAGTAGGATGAACTACACCTGTTTGCTGAACCTGTTATGAAAACCTCCCTGTGCTGCAAACATCACCATCTCCCCAGGTGACTCATTCAATACTTTATTACCTTGCAGCTACAGAATTTGTCCAGGATGTTTAACTGAAATTTCATTTGGTGTAATTTAGGCCTACCTCTGTCTGCCTCGACTACAGGCAGCATGGCTGCACAGGCTGTCCCCTTCCCGTTTGTTTCTGTAAGTGACAGGCTGTGTACTGTCTTCTCCTTGCCGAGCCAAACCACTTCTTCCACGTCAGATTTACTCACCAGTCTTGTGGTTTCCAGACTTCTCATCGTTCTCACCAACATCCTCTGGATCTGGTCCTGTTAGTCCACACCTCGTTTTGAAGCACAGTGTGCTACTTGGACACATTCCTGTGGATATGGAACAGAAGGGAAGGATTACTTCACACCTCTTGCATCCTCTTTTCTTGTTTAACAGAGCCCTGCCTAGTGCCAGCCCCTTGAGCCCTGCCTGCAGAATGGAGTGACTGATGGCCTCTCTTTCCCTGCTTCAGTGCATCCAGCACTCCACTCCTGTCTGTGCCCAGCTGCAATCTCGTGTTTCTAGTCACACCTAAATTTAGCTCTATTCTTCCATGGTATGTGCAGGCTTCCTGCCTCACTCTCAGATTTTAGAGGCATGATCTCTATTTTTTTTTTATTGAATGTATCACCCAGATTTACTGTTGAAATATTTAACAATACTGGGGTAGGAAAATACTCATCTGGAAACCTGCAAAATACGTTTCTCTCTGGACAGTGGATTATTAACCAGGATTTTCTAGCTGACTTGGCACTTGCATTGAGATTTTCCTGTGTGCTGTTTATTTTGCTTGTTTCGAACATGAGGCAGCCAGGTTCTGGGCTGGAGAGGGAATGCTGCCCTGTCCTCACTTCTCCGTGCCCTCTCTGAGGAGTTCCCAGGATGTGACTCAGAGCAGCTGCTGCTTTCCAGGCAGCGCTGTGCTGTGTGGACTGACCCTCATGCCTACAGACTCTGACCCATCAGGATTTTGCTGAGGTGCAGAAAGCAGGAAAACAGTTGCTTGGGGAACTGCGGCCCTCGCAGCTGTTCACATCCTGACTAAACCTGATGGCACATTTTTTTCATGGCCAGGAAAAGATAGAGGGCATCTAACCCGACAGGTCATTAGAAATGCTGTTGAGACCTTTAGAGGTGGATTTGTCTTCATGCCATGTACCAGGCCAGTCTGCTCTTCCTTCTCCAGAGATGTTAGTACAGATGTTGTAACAGTTCGTGCTGGAATCTGATACTAGTATCTTTATTTCTCCTAAGCTTGAAAAAATCCCACTGTGTGACTGCCCAAACCAAATGAGAAGATGTCACTTTGCAGCGTTTCTCAGCAGCTGGTTGGGAGGCCAGCTTCTTTTTGTGGCTTCTAAGGAATGTGTTCAGCATTTTGTTGAATCTTTCGAGTTTTTTCCTAGCCAGTGTCTCAGGCTTCTCTAGAAATGAGTTTCTCGCTCTCAGCAGTTTGTCTGAGGAGGAAGACCTTATGTGACTGAAGCGGAGCCCCATGCCAATCTGCTCTGTCACTGGAGTGGCCCTGGATAAGAGAAGGGATCATATAACTTCCATAGGAAATCCCCTGCCTCGTACAGATCATTTGTACGACCAAGGCCAGAGCCTGGCCATGCTGTGTGGCCATGTGGGGAAGGAGGTAGGTTTTCATTATCTGCCCATGTCCAGGGAGCTGTAAGGAGGGATTTTATGCTCATTTTATCTTGTGTAGCAGGGGTGATATTCACTCCTGCATCTACAAACCAACTGGCACTGGGCTCCTGGCTGGGAGACACCCCTCCCCTTGAGCTTCCCAAGGCTTTGAGCACAGATGCTTAGGGCTGGGTGGGAGATCTGTAACAAAACCGATCCGTAGTGAGGGGCATGTTCATCTGCTGCTTCTGGCCCCAGGGCTGTGTGTTGCTCTGGGATTCCCCGCTCTCCCTTCCCTTAACACTGGTGAGAGGACGTGGCTTAGGGCTGGGCTGCACTCACTGGCCAGCTCTGGCCATGGGCTGTAGTGTGACAGGCAGCTCTATGGTTCCACACTGGCTAGGGCTCTCCAGGTTCAGGAGAGGTAAAAGGTACTTCTGGGCTTGACTGACTAGTCTCTGTGAGAGGGAAATATTGAAGAACAATCCTTTGGTAGGTCTTATGAACGTGTCCTTCAGCTTTATTTCACTGGAACACTTTTACTATGCTTTTTCAGAGAAGTTGTGCTAGGCTTTCCAGAAGTCTTTGCCCTAGGTGTGTTTGTTTACCCAGCTTAGGGAATATAACACCAGAACTTTCCCTTAGTGTGCTTCCTAATACTAGAAACCCTTGTTCAACCTTGTTCACCCTTGTTCACCCTAAGACAGAAGGCACAGCAGGTTGGTCCTTGTGCAAATCAAGGTGTATGTGAGAGGGGTGTGATTTAAGCGGCACGGAATCTGAACGAGCATTGAAAAAGCAGCACAAGTGGGACTTGGCTCTGCTGAAGGGGATGGTTTTGCCCTCCCTTTGCAGCACACAGGGGAGGAAATGTCTGCTCAGGTGCTCTGAAATCCAAATAAAATAGGTTTCTACGACAACACACATTACTTTCAGTCCCAGAAGAAAGTGATGGTTTCCTATGCTTCTGCTTTGTTATTTTTTTGCTACACTCTGGGAACTTTCTACCTGTAAGGTTTATGATAATCCTGAAGGTTGTCTGCACACATCTGCGGTGATGCAGGAGAGAGGCCACCAGATAATTTCCATGTCCAAGAAAAAGGGTATTTGCCTCCCAGGGAATGGTCCTTTAATTGGAAGTCCGTCAGCTGTGTTACCTACAGTGACTGCTACAGCCTTCTCTTTTTGGCACTAGATCTCATGCAGCCTTCAGTTTAATTTCTGGAAGATTTTGTGCTTTACAGGGGAAAAAAATATCGTCTGTTCTGCCAGTTCAAGAATGTGAAGCTCCTGTGAGGTGTGGCAGGTCAGTATTATTGACTCTATCACCATAAACAACAAATATCATGTGGGCTGTTCCTTGTTTGAAACAGTAGCTCTGGATATTTGATAAATAAGTGAGAATTTTCTGAGGAATTTTAAATAGGAAACTTAAATTTAAATTTCTCTTCATGACGGTGAAGAAAAGCTGAAAAAGTGAATCCTAGAAGCACAAAATGTGGCAAGCTGAGAAATACTCCTGCTTGAAAAGAAAAACCACTATGATTTGGGTGAGAGTGTTGGGATCCCCTGACTTAACAATTACTTGAATACATGGTCTGCCAGCTCAAAACACATTTGAGTCACTGCTGTGAGGCTGTGGGCACCTCGGAGAGAATGGGAGGAACAGGGTAACGGTGTAACGCTAAGTCCTCTCGTACAATCTGCCACGTGCCCTCGGATCAGTCCGTCAGTGTGCAGCCCAGCTAGGAGAGCACACCTCACTCCTTTTGTTCAAGAGTTAGGGCCTTGAGAACAGTCAGTCATGAAAACTTTTTTGGCAAGAGTCACTTTGAGTAGGTAGCAGTGAGGATGTAGACTGAAATCTGTGTTTTAAAGCAGAGAGAGAACTAACTAGTTAAGATAGCAGCATCAAGGCTTTTGATGTAGGGTGAAAGGTTTCTTGGTTGTTCTGGTTTTAATGAAGAGGTAGCTCCTGAAGTGTTTCCATAACCCTTGCTGAAGAAGTCAGAGTACAGTGAGATTAACCATCTGTGACTGTAACACTTCTGCTCTGCTACAGCCATCAGTGCAGAAAACATTGTCCATCCCTTAGGAGCACTTCAGCATCCTAAATTTCTTGGTTGAGGCTGGGCTCAGAGCTGAGTTAGTGCTCTGTCACAGTGCTGCGCTCTCCCCCACAGTTGCTTCCAGCTGTCCCTGGAAAAGGATTTTAATGCCACTTCCAAGTTGATGGGCAGCTGGGGTGGCCCAAGAATGTGTCTCTTGAAATAAGCCAAAGACCTGATCATGTTCATTTTCTTAATCACAGTGGGAGTTCTGCACTGTGCTATATTGAGCAGTTTCTCCAAAACACTACTTTTATTCAGACCCTTATGTTAGAAGATTTTTGAAATGCAGTCCTAGTCCTAAAAGTCTGTTTTGAAAAAAAAAAAAAACAGAAGGGGAGGGACCCCCATATGGAATCCAAATATGGAGCAGTTCCCTGTGAGTCTTTCTCAAGCAAAGTCCCTCAGCTGACAAGCAGAAAGTTCTGTTGCTTTTTTAACTGTCAATGTTGAAATGCAAAAGCTGATATTGCAGCTAGGCTTTTACACATGTCCTGAAGAAGAAAAATACTCTTTCTGGATTAATTAGCATCTCTCACAGTTGAGATGGCAGTGGAATAAAATTCTGCGTGCCGTTAGTAACAGTGCTGCAGCCCCATTCCTTGACAACGGGAGACAAAAGAAGTCTCCCTCCTGTCATTGTGTTCGTTCTTCAGCTCCAAGAGGAGTAGAGAAGTAGGAGATTCTCCTTTTGATTAGTCAGAGGCTCTGAATGATCACAGGAAAGAAACAAAAATAAACAGCTAACTTCATACACAGGCTCACTCTGCGGGGTGAGGCTTCCACTCAAAATTGCATGGGGAATTTATGAAATGATTTTGTGTGGAAGCAGGTGTTAGACTGAAGCTGAAGTCTGTGGCCTAAATAGTTTTTTAATGAGTTACGCACATTACAGCATGACATGAGCAGCTGATGTTTCTGACTGAGCACTTGCCTCCCACGTGCTGTAGCTCTAGGAGTTACTTCTGGTAAAGTAGTTGCTCTAACTCAAAACTTACTTCCAAAACAGCACGTGTGCCAACTGCTTTAAGACGTGAATCTAATTGTCTTCTCTGGAGAGGATGGGAAATAAAATTGCCCCATGGAAATGGTGTCTGTTTCATTTTAATGCTTTTATTTTCACCAATGTGGACTTGATTATTGACAGAGGTGAAATGTGTTTTAAGTGTTTATGGAGATGTCTTTTTCTGACAGATCCTAGAAGCCTCAGAGGAAATGAATCGGGCCCTACATATTTCAGTGTCTAAGGCAGGAAGTGAATATTTTTTTTTCCGTGAGAAAAGTTATAAAGCAATTGTGAATCCTTGCAGGGAATCAAACACTGGAGCCTGACCATTCATTACAAATGAGACTTTAATTGCATGTCATCAGTTGGTCTTTGCAGCATGGCTCCAGCTGACCTGCAGTTTATCTTCTGTCCAAAGGCGACCCACTGATGTGTCCTGCTTGGCTGCACATTGACATTTGCACGTGTTCTATAGCAATTAGCTGTTTCCCTCTTTCTCTCTCTCTTCCCCCTTTCTTGTCTCTCAGTGTTTAAGCTTCTCCAGTCATCTGCTTCCTGTCCAAAGCTCATGGAGTAAGTTTTGCAAAGCATTCTAACAGAAGCAGGTATCTAAAAGTGCTGTGGGTCTGCTACCTTCCCAACTGCTACAGCTCCGAGGGAACAAAGCTTCCCCACGAGTGGATCAGACGGAGCATTGCTATTTTGCGACTGTTTTTGCTGTGTGTCGAGTCTTGACACTGAGCCAGTCTGACTTGGCAGCAGATCCCTGGAGTAAGCTGTGGGGAAAGCAGCAAAACAGTCATTTATCTTTGAAACAAAAGTGCTGAAGATGGAATGTCTGATTCTCTTCTTGCTCAGACTGGTGTAAAGCAGGCAGAACTCCTCTGGAATGGCGAGCAGAGCCGCAGCAGGACAGAACAGAGCTGCTGCACCACATGCTTCCGCAGGAGCAAATCAGCAGCTCTGTAGGACAGAGAAGGATCTACTGCTTCATTAGGTGGGAGGGGGGAAATGGTGAAAAACTAACTTAACATCCCTCAGAAAGCTCTCTTAGATTGATCTGGAGTTTCTAAGGTGTATGGTCCCTACACTGCTGGAGTAATTATAGGAGCAGTGGCAGCCGCTCTAGAGTTCTGATGGTGGCACTGACACATTGGCTCATGTGAGTCAATTCTCTTGACAGCAGGGGTGGTTTTTTCCCCTCAAAGTGACAAGCTTCAATAACTTGCAGAATGCTCTTTATCCTTTTTGTGGCTGGGTTTGGATGGGCTGTTCACCCCTTCTATCCTAGTAGCAGTCCAGATGAAATATTGTCCTTAGCCATATTTAGCTGGTTGGGTGCTAGTGTGAGACCAGACCCTGTGTTTAAAACTTTTCTGAGTTGAGAAGGGCCCTGTTTTGAAAGGCTCTGATCTGGACTGCCAGGACGTACGGTGCGGAAGTGAGAAAGTGCTGAGGAAGTAAAACGAGCTGTTGAATGACACAGACCTCATCAGATCTTAAAGGGAAACTCCAAAGTTTCAAAAGAGCTGTTTTGAGCAGCTGATGACTGAGAATAATGCTTGTGATGCACAAGTCACTTAATATAGGGATGGATCCTGTACTTTTCCAATTCCTCATCAAGCACAACTGCTCAAGTCAGTGAATAGGACCTGAGAGATGTGTATGATGTGGATTTTACCAAGAGGCAGGCAGTGTCTTTGGGCAAGAAAGGGACTTTTTTCAGTGTCATCCAGTGAATTAGCAGCAGATACCAGCACGCTGCTTACACACTGCTAGGCTGAGTGCAAGAGGCTGTGTATTCGTTTGTTTCAGCTTTTGTGGTGGCCTTGTTATGTAAGAAATGTAGCTTTTTCTCTGGGTGTTTATATATATTGTGCGAGTTTCTAGAAACATACAAGTTACTGAGTATCAAAAGAAAAAGGGGGGAAAAAAAACAACCCAAAGGCAATTCAAGGCTAATTAAAGGATAATCAAAATTTTAGTTCAAATATGCCATGTATGCTACAGATATAATATTAATGAATACATCAATATATCAAATGTATTGAATAATAACAGACCTAAAGCAACTCTTAAGTCTTTGGGGTCTGTGTGCTAAATGCTGTACAAAGAAATGGAGAGCTTTTGCCTGAAAAAACCCCGACACTGCAAAGCAGGCACAGGAAAAACCAGAGGGTATAAAACACAGATGGAGCTGGGTAGGTAGCAGCAACACAATTTTTGTTATGTCTTAGTCAAGTTGGGATTTTTCACTCCACAATTAGGTGGGAGATGGCTTGATCAAGAAGAGGCTCTGCTACAGGGGAAGAAGTGCTGTAAACCAAAGCGAAGCGAGTAGGACAGAAAAAGCAGACAGGAGAAGATAGATGTGGGTTATCTTGTGCACCACCATTAGGTTGTTTACATAAAGGGATAAGAGAAACGGGTTATTTAAAAAAAAATTAAAACCAAAGATGCATTTTTTCACAGCATTTCCAGTAATGTGGCTCAGTGATTGTGGTTCTGACATCTGACAATACACATGGTGAGAATTAAAAAAGGAATAAGGAAAAAGATGATATATTTTAGACCTTACATTTCAGATGTGTATGACTTGAGATATATTTACTTAAGTGACTAAATTTCTACTGGTTTAGGCCTTTGGGGAGGGGAGGAGGGGATGCTCTTTCCCTGAGGAACTGTCTGTGGCTTTTTGCATTTTTCAGTTTTGAACAAATTTCTCGTTGACAATATAAAAATAACTAGGCTGCACATTTTTCATTTTGACATGTGAAGACAAAAATAATTGTCCTTCGCAATAGCAGGCTAGCATGGTAATGCGCTTCTGTTGGCTTCATTTTTAGTTCAGGCTGAAGAAATTCCTCTGCGCTGCGCTTGGTGGGTTGAAAAGCTGTATTATAGATTTGTATCTGTTCCCATAACGGTGGCAGTAAAGGCTGAGAGTAATTTTGGCCATGTCTAGACAGTGGTATAAGACACAATGTTGGCATGTGCCATGACAACCTGCCATTTGGAAACAAGGTCAGCGAGTGCTTCTGCCATTGCTACGGGTTAGGGTTCTATCTGAAACTTGATAGCAAGATCAACAGACAAAAATTTTTATATCAAGTGTGATCAATATGAAGATGAAACTTAACCGGTTATTTGATTTACTTGATACCTTTTCTAGGGGGGGAAAAAAAAGGGCAAAAATTGTTCATTCACTACAATGTGACTAGAACGTAGCTTTGTGCCAGTAGGGTGAGTGATATCACAGACAAGAGAAAAGAGAGTATGTTTTCTTTAAGAAATATCTGGCACACAAAACAGAAAAACCTCTGTTTGAAAATCTGGCAGCTCACCTTAAGGCATCTGAAAACCCTGTGAGCAAAGCCCATCAGCAGCTTCCTGTTGCTGGCAGCGCTGCTCCAGCGTACCCAGCAGTATGGAGAGCTAATGCAAAGCCCAGCTGGAGAGCAGGCAACAGCCTCTTCAGAAAGCACTCTGCCTTGGAACAAATCACATCCTATTGCTCTCGAGGAGCAAGGGACTAGGAGAGCAAATGGGCTTTGGGATTCTGTTCCTGTGGAAAGAAATGGGAGATCATCTCCTACTAAAAACACACGATGACAATCTACATTCACAGATTTCACAGTGGTGAAGTAAACTGATGTGTCATTTGAGACAGATATCTGTATTTTTTGAGTAAGCAGCCAGATCATGACCTTGTTAGTCTCATGTCACTGCAGGTTATCTGCTGAGGCAGGAGAAACACCTGGGTCTCCTCAGAGTCCCATGCAGGCTTCTTTGTCCCATGTAAGGCAGAGAAGTGCATCTCCTGTGTACTGCAAGCGGGGTGACTGAGCCTTGCCCCTGCAGCTTGTATTTCTCACAGAATAAGAGTCTAGTTATCAAGAGCATGAGAAGACCTCAGCTTGAAAAGAGCTTGCAAGTAATGCTGGTGTTTTTCCAATGCAGTCCTGTCAGAACTTGTGATCAAGGGAAGAACTGAAAGCAGCACTCCCTGAAGGGACAGAAACTGTGACATCCAAAAGATCCTTTTGGGAAGAGTTACCACATTGTAGATGTGCAGAGCAGGCATTTCCTGCGTTTGACAGCAACTCTGCATTTATAGCCCTACCAAAAGACTAACTTTTTTGCTGACTTCCCGATTAGAAGGTCATGTTTTAGGTATGACTGCTGCTGCTTTGGTCCTTCTTGTTGAGACCAAATTCTGAGTTACTCTCAGGGAAGCAAGAAGTGAATATGATGAAGTGCTGGGTCTCAGTCAGACTTCCTTTGGCTGTTGCAGTTCTGCAAGATAGTGTTCATGCCGATTTGAACCCAGTGGGATCATTTTAATTGGCCTGAGGAGTCGTTAACCAACGGCAGACAAAAGGCACCATGCTTGGCTGATGCCTGTGAGCAGATAAAGCCTTTGTGGGATCGCTCTTAGTATTGCTGCGGGATCTGATACTGTGGCAAATCATTGTCCAAGTCCTGTGGCTCTGGCTTCTCAGGTGCCCTGCAATTTCTTTTTGCTGCTGCCAGCTGTGACGAGAATCCCTTATGAAAGAGGGGTGATGAGGAGTTAGGGGAGCTGCAGGTGAAGACCAGCAAAGCAAAATGGAAAGTCAAGGTGAAGGGGTGGAAAGAGAAAGCTAAGTACAAAATCTGACTGCTAGGGAAGAGCAGTAACATGCAAACTACAAAGAAGGATGACATAAAGGGGTGGATCAAGCATTAAAGTATGCAAGGAGGTACAGTTCACAAAGAAGGATGGCAGAGGGAGTGATAATTGATGGGTTTTCCTCTTTGGAGTGCTTCTGTGATGAGATAGCCTAAATATTCTCTTAAGGGAGACAGGAAGGGAACAAGAGGAAGTAGTTTTCTTAGGAAGATGAGAGGTTCCCTTTGCTACCCTCTTTATGCACTTCTGACCTCCCATCTCTTTCCACTCCCCAGTGTAAGTGTCCTAATTATTATCGAACCGATTGCCCTACCCATCGAGAGATTTCATTCCTCCTCCTTAATGCTGCAAGGCATTTTTGCCTTCTAGGCAAAACCATCCTGTCCCTGCTGGTGATTGTCTGTTGTTATGGACAAGGGTCTTTTCATTCCCAGACTCTGTGAGCTATTTTGGTCAAGCACACTGAATGAAGCATTTATTGCTTTCCCTTTAATGCAGTTGCTTTTTGCAGGACACACCATTTTAAAAAAAGCTGAGATAAAATAGCCCAGGGAATGCTGGACCAAAATATTACAGAAAAGCTTGCTTGTCCTAGCATATAAAACATTCCATGATGCTATCCCACAAGGGATACTGATACTCTTGCTCAGTCTGAGCTAGATGAGGTTCAAGGGATGTACACATTAAAACCACCCCTTCAAATAAAACAAATGTGTTAAGACGAAAATGTGGCATGGAAGGAAGCTAGGTCTGGAAAGGACTTTGGAGCATAGAGAACAGTTTGGTTCATCTCTTTGGGAGTGAAACACAGCATGCATTTCTTTCAAGCCTTTGAAATCAGATTAGTTTGGGAAGTACCTGTTTAGAGAGCTGTGTAGGCTAAGTAAACTCACTTCTTTATGTTTAACAGCTTCACTGGGGCTTGACCTTGCAACACAAAAACCGATGCCTTCCTCGTGGTAAGCTTCTAATGAAACAGGGGCACCAGAACAAAGTGGGGCAACATAACTGACTGGAAGCTGCAGACCAAACTTGTAAAAGGTGTTCTTCTGTCTCCTCCTGCTTGTGCTGTGTCCAGTTGGAGCTCCTCCTCTGTAGTGGGTGTGAGGCAGCTAGCGGCTCTGTCTCTCTTGGCATGCCCTGCCTAAAGCTCGCTGCGCTTCCGTGCTGTGGGATCTTCCAGAGGTGGCTCTACTCCTGTGCTGTGGACACAGGCTAGAGGGGAGGGAGGTTGAAACCTACTATTTCTGCACTGTCAATGTTTTTAAGAAAACTGTTAAGTGAAAGCCCATATACTTGAAGACTTTATCCACGGGCGTGGTTTGTAACATGGTGGCTCCCTCTCCACCCAGCCGGAGTCCGGGGAATTGTGCTCGGGCTTGCAGCAGCGTGCAGGGTGTGTCAGCAGTACAACCCCAGCACTGCTTCCCCAGATGGAGGTCATGGATGAGTCAGGCAGAAAGGTGTGCCTCAGGAGTCAGAACTGGAAGCAGGATTAGTGTGTTGATAACCCAGTTTGTAAGTAACCAGGCAGATGTGCTGCTGGTGCAAACGTACAGAGCTGTATTCTGCAGCCTGGTGCTGCTCTATGGTAGTGTGATGATTTCATGAGCTTCCTTAGAGACAGGTGAGAAATGATACTTGAAAGATTTAGAGCTAATGTCCTAGTTGTGGAAACCGGAGCACTTTGTATTTCCTCTGTCTGTTTGGGGAATGAGCAGAGAAAGCACATCTTAACCTCTATGTTTCTGTGAGGGAGTCATATTTTCTTTGCTGCTTAAGTTGTAGGAACAACTTGGTTTTGAAGATACTAAGAATCCTTAAGCCTGCAAATAGTGAATCTCCACATATATAGTGTCTGTACAAAATTAATTTCTGCAAATTAAAATTATGAACTTTTATAAACGCAAAGCTAAAAGTAGTGCAACAGTCAACTAAAGCCTTATTTTAAATGAGAAAGAAACCAAATCTTTGCCAACTTTACCCAGCACTAACAAAGGTTTACTTTCCTTTTTTTGTAAGAGATGCTTGCTGGGGAGTGAAGAAAACAATGTGCTATGGAAAAGTTAACCAAGACAGCTGTTTAAATTGCTTCTTGTAGTATTCAGCTGTTCTTCGTACTTCTGTTTCATTGTTCGTGCATTTTCCTGTAGTTGCACAACATTGCCTGGTGTATGAGGACGCAAAACCAATGGCTGGATTTATATTTGTGAACACGGCTTCACTCCCTGCTTGAGCAGGCAGTGGAAGAAGGGAAGAAGTTTGAGATGCACTGCCTGGCTTAATCATCACAAGCCTGGCTGGGCAAAGGGAGCTTTGCTTATTAGTAGGATGGACTATTGTGGAAACAAACCCCAGTGTAACAGAAGCTGGCTTGTGCGCTGATACTGGCTGAGACACACCAGGGACATCTGTCTGCATTGTTCAAAGTAGAAATGGTTTACAGGAGGTCAAATAGTAATTTGTGTCGTAAAATAATACTGCACATTTGCCCACCTTATGCAGACTCAAAACCTTCTTTTAACTCTGTCAATTAAAAGCAGACACTTAGATATGCTATTGGTGAGCTAAATGACAGAATAAAGGTCAGTGAGTCTCAGGGTATGGATGGCTCAACCTCTTCTGAAAAACCAAAAAAAAGTGGTTTTTTTACAGGTATTTCCTCTGGGAACTCTGATAGTCAACAATGAAATGCCCGCTGGGTCCTGCAGCAATAATTACATCCACCACCTAGGGAGCAAAAGCCTAGAAAATGATAATGCCAAGTCGCGTCTGCCACCTGAAGCCTGCGCTTTTTTGCATTAGTGTGTCGTCAATAACGTGACATACCGTTGCTTAGCTAGAATATACTGCGCAATTTATTCTACACTGAGATATGCTGTGTCTCCTGCACTTCAAAGAACATTAAGCTAGTCCTTATCTACTTGATCAGTGACAGGCAAGCTTGTATCCTGCTTTTAGTGATGCCGCACATGCGTTTTTTTACCAACAGAGCACATTCGGGGAAGCGCTCTAGAGTGCAGTTCAGCAGAAGATGCACGTTCCATCAGATGAGGGTTCTGTGGGGGTGGTTTATCAGCCTGGTACTCTTGGCAGCGTGACTTTTACCTTCTCATAGGCTTCAGCTGTAAGACGCAATAAAGATGACTTGCTGCTGATTCGGTTAGATGGTGAGTTCTCCTCTTTCATCCTAGGCTTTCTTCTTTCTCTCTGCAGTTATCTGTCCTCAGGTGTCTCCTGGCATGCAGGTTTCCAGTGTATGCTGGAACTGACTTCTGTCCTAAACATGTCCGTGTCTTCACCACAAATATGAAAGTGTTCAAGTTGATGGCTTGTTTTAGGTTCTCCCATTTCTCAAAAAGCTGAGTTTGGATCATTGCACAAATGGCAGGTTAGCTTTTTGTGCCTAACTTTCTATTATACAAGAGTTATTTTTTTTTTTGTGCTGTGTATTTCTTTGCCTCTTGAAGAAGAGGAGACTTGCAAATCTCTGTAGAAGATCCAAAACATCTAAAACATCCCACTTCACTGCTTTAGCTTTTATGAATGGATTCTGCAGGAAGAAAGGCCCGGGTCATAAAATCCTATCATGAAGCTGTGACTTGCCACACACTTGTTAAAAAAAAGAAGTGTCTCATAATGTGCTTTTCTGCTACACACAGGTGCTTTCAGTAGCAAGCCTCTGCTGAGACCATCCAGGCTGTGTGTTCTTCCAGGTCCTAGAGTATTTTAGGTATGAAAGCACAGTGGGCACCAAGGGAAGCAGACACTGAGATAACTTACATCATTTCCAGATAAGTCAGAGTTAACAGAAAAGTGTCTGGCTTCATAAAGGATTGTGGAGCTTGGAAATGTTTTTGGAAATGACACTGAAGCAATGAATCCAAACTAAACGAAGCACCATGGGGACTTTTCCTCATTTTTCAAACAGTATCTAATGTAAGAAAGCTATGAAAACAGTCACACTGTTTCCCTTCAAAAATCCCCAGAATGAGTTTTATTTTTAAATAAATGGACCCCTATGTTTACATCTTATTCCTGTTTAAAAATTTGAGCTCACTGCTGTATTCTGCAGATAGATGAGCTGTTTAAGTAAATTATAATAATTACATGACAATATTAGAATATGTTGTATGAAGTATAATTTGTTAACTGATAGTGATTTATCTAGACTTTGAAAGTGAACCACACCAGATGCTAAAGAGGAGCAAGTACACGATATCATCAAGACACTTTTGCCATTACCTGGAAGGAAGCACTAAAGTTAATCGTGCTCAGTATTGACTGAATAATTTATCAAGCTGCTCGAGGTAACTGTGACTGTTCTCATTATCAATATAGCTGTCTCCTTTGCATATACCTAAGCTCTGCATTTTCATACCCTTAGTGGGAAAGAGTTCTACAGGTTAGGCCAGTACTATTTACATATGTAATATTATTTCTATGGGTATCTGATGTGGTATAGAATTTTTTTTTCAGAAGCAGTTTAAATTATCTGCTTTGGGGTTCAACTGGCTGCCTTATTTAGGGAATACAAATACAGAGCACGCTAATTAAATAATCTGCTATTATTCCTTGTTTTAGAATCCAATGGCAGGACCACAACCTTATCGATACTGTCCAGTCCAATCTTTACTAACTTTCCTCACGTAGACTTTTCCTTCAGTTCCATATTGTACAGATATTAGCCATGGATGTTTTTACCTTAGGTTTCAGGCGGCACTTTAGTGGATTTTCTAAACATTTGAGTTTGCTGTAGGGCAGGATATCAACAAATAAACGTGACTGCCCTGCTGCTCTCTGGGTACACCCACTGCTCACGGAAAGCGGCGGGGGGAATCATCTCTTTGATCATAGATTAAGTACTTGAGCAAGAGTTTGAATAAAGACTTAGCCTTGATTTGATTCAATTAAATCCCTTTAGGAACAGCTTGAGCAGTGTGCACAGTGCAGTAATTTAATTAAGCTCTCCTCTAAAGTAGTGATGCTACCCTGGAGTGACAGCGAGCCCCCAGAATTGGGTCGCTATAGGCAGCGGCTGGCGTCTGAAGGATCAGCTCATGTGTAACGGGTTTTTAGCTTTGCTGGATGCCACTGTCAAACCTGGACCTGGCAGAGGGCAGGTAGGCTGTCACTAAAACCAAACAGTCAAGAGTCCCCCCTTGCTCTCACAGGATGAGGAGTTGCACCAAGCCTCGATCCTTTCGCTCCTCTTTGCCTCTCTGTGCTGCCACTTCTCTGATGGAGCATGTGTGTAGGAGCAGAGCTGACATTGAACCAGCTCCGCTTCCTTGCGCACCAGCTTTGTGCTGAGGAGGAGAGTCGTCGTCCAAGGGAAGTGGCATTTGCCATTGGGATCACTAAACTCAGTGTGGAGGATACGGCACACCCTCTATGTCTGAGGTAGAGCATAAAGTTAGAGATGTTAATTGTGACTATGCATCCTGGGCTAGCTGGCGTCGTCTTCTCCGATCCCAGGTTCTGAAGAGTGGTCAGAAGCTCACAGCCTGTTAACTGTGGACCAAGTGGACTAGAGATGATGCAGCATCTTCATGAGGCAGGCTGTCTGGAAGTGTGGAGTCAAGGAAACTGACATCCGACAACTTGGCCCATAAGATGTGGGGGATGAAGAAATACTGTAGCATTTAAATGCTGAAAATTTGTGCCGGGTCTGTGTGAAGGTTTGGAGGTGAGTAGGAATGGTTCATGAATGACGAATCACTGGCTGCTGGAGAGTCAGGCCCTGGTGGTTGCTGTCTAAAGCGTCCCTGCCGCCTTGTTTCTGTCTGATTTTGCCAGCAACAACTGTGTTTATGTGGACAGTGCCCAGATTTTGTTCATGGCTCGTTGGATTGCCTTTACTCATCTCCTCTCAAGGACACTCCGAGTCTTAATTCATCACCCTTAGTAAGGATTAAAAGCATTACTATTGTTTGGTGACGCTCCTATTAAACCATAATGACTAGGTGCAGGCATTTCCCACAGACTAATAAAACGTTGAAAGGAAGTGATGGGCCAGGATCCTGCAGAGAAATTGTTGCAGTTGTGAGATGAGGAAAAAAAGGGAAAAAATGCAGAAAGGATTCTTTTTAACAGCTTACACAAGATTATTGGCATTGGAAAGCCAATGCATGCTCTGAAAAGAACCTATGTCCTGAAAACTTGTCAGATTGTTTCAATCCTCTCTCAACTTCCTAGACAGCTTAAAAAGTGAACTTGGAAGCGTCTGATGCTTTGGGTTTTGCTCACAGTCCCTCCTTCCAAGCACCTTCTGTCACAAATCATTATTTATGGGCTTGTGTTGGTATTTCTGCCACCGGAGTTGTTTTTCCTTGGACAGTTAAAGCTAGTTTTCGTGTGTTTCAAAAGGTGTCCTATACCATGTCACTGAGTTTTCAATAGGAATTGGAATATTTCTTTCAGTAAAGGCAGCATTACAGGGGTTGGAAGGCCCATTCCAAGCAAGCAGAGAAGAACAGGAGGGTAAACGAAAGCAGCTAGCACACTGCAGGCTGGCACCATTGATTCTGGAGTTCTGTGACATCTTTGTTTCACGGCACATTCAATGGGATTGAGTTAGTGTTTCCTTGGCCTTTTTGACAGGCTGCTCTGGTTAGAGTGTTGTTCTGTCGCTTCTTTACGCCAATCATAGCTAATGTTTTCCCACAGCCCAGTTTAAATTTTCTCTCCTGTAAATTAAGACCAATTATTCAGGTCTTCCTAGTAGTAAATATTGAGAAGCACTGAAGTTTTCTGAAGTCACTCACCTGTGCTTTGTCACTGCTCCTCCTTTCTTTACATGGTGAACTTAATTTTGTGATCGCTTTCACTCAATAGACTCCATGCTTCAAGAGTTACAGTTGCTTTCAAGATACTCAAAACCAGATCCAACACAGCTCTTCCTCTAATGTTCTCTGCTTTGGAGAACAGAAACTCGTTCCCATCTGGTGCCAAAGATTTATCTATCCTATTTAATAGGCACTTGGGCTGCAGAGCATGAAATGAGGGTCGTTAGGACATGCAATAGCTCTCTCTTTTTGCATATGGGAACCACAGACAGGCTATTTTAGGAAAGGCTATGGCTAAATTACGAATAATGATTGCAATATTTCTGTACTTAGGTTTGACACAAACTTGCAGCTATTCTCCATCTTTCCCATTCCTGCTGTGGCACGGAACTTCAGCTACTCTGGCAGCAGATAAAGTTCTTCCCTCTCCTCAGCCTGGATGCAAAGGCTGTGGATGGAACGACTTGCAATAGTGGAATTAACCTGTTTGCAAAATAAACCAATGTGTGAGCAACAGAACTGTATTTGTAAGTGGACTTTTGAAGGAACGAGTCAGCCAGCAATGTTACACTATTTCAGTGTTTTCATGGGCATCAGCACAAGGACGCTTCAGTTGTGACCCAAAAGACATTCTTTCTTCCCAGGCTCTCAGTTCCAAGCATTTTTCCCCCCTCCCTTCAAGATTATAAGGCTATATAAAGAAGTAAGTATTTTTAGCGTAAGGGCTGACAGCCAGGGATATTTTTGCAATTCTCTAAGGCTTAAAAAAACACAGGAGGGGAAAAAGTCCATTGCTCATTTTGTAGAATAACTCTAACTGTAAAACTTATCTTTGCAAGTAGGCTAAAAAAAAATTGAAATAAAATTATTTCTTGAACCTCAAGGCTGTGGCTTTCCCATGACTTTTTTTTTTTGCTGTAAATAATTTTGGGGCATATAAATTCTTCTGGGGGTTCTTGGATATGTTTTGGTGTTGGTTTTTTCTCTATAAAAAAAATATTTATATCTCCAAGGTACTTAAACGAAAGATCCTATATTCTACTTAGCTGCTGAAATTATGATGTCATTCAGACTTGCCTTCCGTGCTTGACCATCACTTCTTGGCCTTCTTTTTAGTCACGAGCAGTCGCAGAAGCAGGAGAGCAGTTCTACTGTTGGAATTTGGGCATTTTAGTTTTCTTGTAACAAAGTCTGGCTTTCAGGAAGGGGGGAGGCTGTGCCACCAGCCCAGATCTCTGCAGACCATCAGCAGGTCCTTCAGAGATCGTGTACCATGGTTTAAAAATGGCTGAGAAATGCCCGTGGCTATAATACGCGGAGCACCTTTTTCAAGGCAGAAAGTAACTTTCTAAGATTTATTTGTTAAACAAGTGATGGTGACCTTCCTTCCAAAGGCTGTGCAGACCACTTTTCTTTTCTGTAACAGAAATTTTTTCATTGTCCTTAGGACTGCAAAAGGCAGTTGTTAGAGCAAGGGTGACAGCAGGTTTTGTTTGTGGGTTTTTGTTGCGGTGGGTGTCACTAGAGCTGACGTCAGCTCTTTGTACCTGAAATATTTTCATCGGGTCGCTCTTCAGTTTGTTTCCATTTTGATGTCAGGAATCAGTGACTTAGTTGTTTTCCAGAGCTCCTTTTGTTTCTCTTCTGATTAGAACGGCTGATAGAAATGGAAAGTTGTATCTGTTCACAAGGTCAGTGCTGCTCCGATCTCCCAAACTAGGAGACGTCAGAGAAGGCCCTTGCTTTCTAGCTGATTTCTGCCATCCCTCTGCACCAAGTGATTTCATTTCAGTCTCTGGGGTTTTTTTAATTCCGAGTCAACATATTTTCCATAGCACAGACCAAAACCTTTCTGCTATTCCATCTATATAATTAAGCAGACAGAAAAAGCCTTTCATTACTACCCCCGCCTCTGAGATGTGGAACAGGGCTATGACTTGATTTGAGGAAAAAGCAAAACCAAACCCAAACCAGTTGTCTCGCGGAGTTCTCTGAGTTTTCCGTTCATCATAAACATTCTGTATGGTTTTAGTAACTGTGTCTAAAACAGACTCTGGCAGGGTCAGCAGTATGAAGCTAAGACACAGTCTTTACAAAGATAGGAAGGTTATACAGCTACTTCTCTGTGCAAAATGATGTTTCTCACGGCTCCCAGGGGACCAGAAGGAAAACAAACAGGCAACAATGAGGCGATAAGAAGGGAAAAAGAATTAAATCTGCTTACTGGGAAAACTTTATCTCTGGCAGTGCTTTATTCACACTGACCGAATTATTACAAAATAGAAAATAACCCTCACACACCCAAATAAGGACAAACAAATTTCACTACAGTAATTGCCTGAGAGTCTGTATTACAAACACTCAGATCTCTGTGTTTGAAATGAAGGTGAAGAATATGAAAGGAGCATTAAAAAAAAAAGTAAAGAACACATTTATAGAAAATCAGTTTTTTCTTTCATTTCTAATCCTCAGCTTGGGTATCTAGAGTAAAAACAGAAACGGCTAGAGACCCTTCTGAAACAACACTCACACAAAGAAAGATTGCTACTTGTATTTTGCCTTCACTACTTTTTTAAGGAATATTTAAAGTTTTGCAGGAAGCTGTTTTGTTCTGATGGGACTGATTTAAAACCAGTTTACACATTGCACAGAGGAAAGAGTTACGAGTAGGGGGAGATGTAAGGACAGAAGTGCTTAAGAAACACTAATGAAAGTAAATCATTTCAGCTATTCAGCATTTTAAAGAGGATTAAACCATCACGTTTCAAACTCCGAGCACATGTGAAGTACCTGATGTTTCATTTTCAAGCAGTGTTCTCACATAGAGCTTTCCTCCATAAATCTTTATGTATTTCACAGTGGAGTTAAGAACCACTACACTGATTTTACAGAGGGGAAAATGCTTCATCTGTGGAGGTGAGGCAGCATACTTAAAGCTGCCTGATCCTGGATGTGGATATGTTATACGGCACAAGCTGTGCCTCTCGCTATCTCAATTGAGAATACAATTCCTGTTGTAGTGAAAAACAGCTCCAGAGGTTTGCCTTTGTGAAACTAACTGTGAGAGAAATCTCAAGATGTGTATTATGCGCTAAATAAGTAAGTGGAATTATTTGCATGCTGTTATAGATCTGGTATTCTACAACTACTACAAAAGGAAGAAGGTATCAACATCTGAGAGCTTGGGCAGCAACAGAAAATCAGCAGCAAGACGTCCCAATACTGTGATGGAGTCACACACGGCATCCAACTGGGGCTTTTTGGGTTTTGCTCCTATTTGCATGCTGTGAAAGTTCTCTGACTCCACAGTCATAAAAAACAGGAGCTGACCTTTACTGCTCTTCTATTTTTTTTTTTTTGATAATGAAAACTGAATATCTCCTATGACTTTATGATTCATTGAGTTGAAGATTTAAGAAAAAAAGACATTATCTGGCAACACCCACCCCTGACCCCCAGTAACGACCCTTGATATCCTGGCTTCATCACAGCCTTGGCATTAAGATCCCCCATCTTCTCCACCTTTGTAGCTGATCTGTCTTCACTTCAGCATTCATGCTTCTGATTTGCAGTTCTCTACCCCTGGATTTTTCTTCAGACCATCTACCGTCTCACATCAAGCAGAAAATTGTTGTGCGTGTGTGCATTTTCAAGGTTTTCAAATTTGGTTCCTGTTGGTTTTAAGCAACGCAAAGACCTCTGTGATCTGCTCGCCCCGCTGTCAAGCACGCGTGACATTGCATAGGCTGGGCTTTCTGCACGCCTTCCAGAGGCAGGGGACCAACACATCCCTGCTCTGCCTGAACCTAACGTGAAGTTTCACTTCAGTGACGGTGAGAGTCTCTTCCTCTCTGGAAATGAATATATCTTCTAGAAAGTTCAGCTCAGGTAAGGAATTAAATAAAAGCCGATGGGCCTCTTCATACATTCAAAATTGTCACTCATTTACCTCCTTGGAGGATTGGGCTCGTATTTTTAAAGGGATCTGTCAAAACCATCTCTACTATTCAATTTCATTGACCTGTACTTAATAAAAGGGAATCCTTAGTGCAAAACCCCCTGGCCTTGTACAGAAAAATACTTTTTGGGTGCTGAGTTAGAGACTCAGTGGGCTGCGGAACACGGTAAGGTAGCCGTGGCAGAGCTCTCTGACATTGCTGACAAGAGACCAGCCAGTTCTGCAGCTGCCGGCATGTTCACCACCGCATCCCGGTGCGTGATCCCGATACAGCGAGGCCTGGCAGCTGACCTCTACGTCCTCCAGTATGTCAAGACAGAGATTAGTAGCGTTAATCCCCGTATAACAAGAGCGCTCGTTTTGTCCGGCCTATAAATAACTCAAGCAATAATTCACGCTCTAACTTTAAGAAGAACAAAAATACACAGGTGGGGATAGGACCCCCCAAAATAGTAAAAACTAACCAGCTAACCTGAAAGTTAAACCTCACTTAGAGAAGACCTTTTCACTGAGGAAGGGCAAATTTGTGTTGTTCACTCGCACTAAACTTACGTGCTTTTAACCCAGTTGCATTTTTTTTCTCAAAGACATAATTAAAAGCATCTATCTGAGGAGCGTAGACATGTATCACTGAAAGAATGCCCTCGTTAACGGAACGCTGCTGGTGGCGCCATTCCTCTCACGGCGCTCCGCTCCTTTCATCTGCAGTCAAAACACCTTTCTCTTCTAAAGAAAACCGTGAATTAGCCTCCATGTGCTGCTGAAAAATTGATCTCCCATTACTGAAAGGATGGCAACAGCTACAGAAAGAGGACTCCGAACGCAAACAGCAGTGTCGGTGCTTTCACTGCATGACAAGCTGTCACTGCAATGGAGAAATATTGTCATTTCCTTACCGAGTAAGAGCACAGCAATATAATTAAGTCAAAACTAATTTGATTATTGAAACATTATCCCGAAGGTTTAAGCTGATGCCATCTCCAGTGTTTTTACTGAACTGGTGGCTGCAATTGATACCCACACAAAACCTGTGTGTTTGTGTGAAAGGCTGTACTGTTAAATTCCCACTATAGAGGCCACAAATGCAGTTTCATTCACATGAGAGACTGATGGGACATCCTGTATCATTTTTACTTTTACTGTATGATTCCATCTGGTAAGGAGAAAAAAAAATGCACAGGTACCTACTATGTATTTGCACAGGGGAGGGCTACCCAAGGAGAACAGGCTTGGAACAAATGCTGTTTAACCACGCTTGCCTCTCATCATTTTTGGATGCCTAGAGTCACTGGTTAAGTACAAAACCTGAATGTGATTGGCATTTCTGACGGTTCTGAATGAGAATTGGGTATTTGAGATAAATGACTTGGAAGTGTAGGCTGTTTCCCAAGTGGTGTTTCTATTGAACTGTGACATATTGCCTCAAATAGCCACGCTTGCCATCTAGCAGCGCGGCGATAACGCCATACCTGATGGGCAGCGGCTCCCTACCTACTGGGGTTCTCTGCCTTTCCAACCGGGCCGAGTGACCGGAGCGAGGGCCGGTGGGACACGGACCTTCTTCCGGCTCACAGACCGTTTCTCAAACACAGTTCTTCTTTTCCTGAAAAGTTCACAGGTGAAACAAAGCTTGTGGGGGAAAATTCCCAGGGCTGTTTTGTCAGTGTCCGCAGGGAAGATGTCCGGGGTGGGGTACATTTCAGAGCGGCCAATTTCCAGCTGCTCTTTTCCTCTTCAGATCCATCCTTCCGCCACCGTGTCGACGGGTACTTCCCTAAGCTCTGCTTTGTGCGTGCGCCGAGCCACCGCCGGACACTGACGCTTCTCGGCAACGCTCTCCACAGTCATTTCCCCTCCCGGAAGCACCCAGACCCTCGCGGCCCTAAGCAGGCTCTGTGCCCCCGCCTTTACCGCCCCGCGTAGGGGCCGCGCCGCTCCGCCGACCCCTTCCCGAGGAGGGGACGTCCCGCA
>VWZK01000360.1:42877-95731 GCA_013396935.1 Baryphthengus martii
GGGACAGGGGGGGAGCGGCAGAGGCGGGGGCCGGGAGGGGCCCCCCACCCTGCCGGCCGCTCTCCCCGGCCCTGAGTAGCTGCGTACCCGTTGTAAGGCAGTGACGGAGGGGTGTTGTGTTTGGGCTGCGGGTTAGTGGCCGGGGCAGAGTTTCCCGGTGTGTTGAATAAAGCGCGATGAGATGTCTGGGAGAGCGACCCGGGGCTGATGATTCACCGGGTCGGTGGGGTTGGAGCCGGTGTGGCCGGTCACCGGTGTCTCCTGTTTAATCCTGTTAGAAAGCTTTTGCTTTGGGGGGTGGGGAAAAGCCCCCAAATGAAGCCCATGATGTTGCTGGCTGGCATGCAGCAGGCTTCTGGCGGGTCACGAGTGGAGGAGGTGCAGGGCGAGCAACTTCTGCCGTGCAGAATCCTCCTCCTCCCCCTGGTTCTTCTCCTGAACTTGCGCTTTATGGCGTTGCACCCCCATGAGATCCTGAAGAAGAGTTGTTGTGTGAATTCGGGTAGTCAGACAGTGGTCTAGGCTTTGCTGAGGGAGTTTCGGAGGTCGGCGTGGGCCATCCTCAGACCAGCCGCGGTCGAGGTTTCCTGGGTGTGCGCTGGGGGGGAAACGGCGCCGTCTTGATCTCCCCTCGTCGGAGGCAGCCGGTGCTGTAGTAGATGGAGTATAATTCACTTCCTAGGTCACCCAGCGTGGGGCTAGTGCTGTACGCTCCGGAGCTGCCGAGTTTAGCAGCACCACAACAACGCTGCTTGGGAGGTCGTGGGTAAATAAATTTCTCTTTGTCCTTTTCGTGTTGGCTTAGTGCTTAGGTTAGTTCGTGTATAAAACTGCTAGTAAACTTCGATTGCTAACGCGCATTTCTTGATAAAGGCTTAAGATGTGGTTTTAGCAAGTACGTGTGGCTACTACTGCTATTTAAAATACATGTATAGGTGGTGCTTAGGTTTCCATTACTCGCTGGAAAAAAGTTTTAGTAGAATAGTGGAAATGGTACCCAGTGTTTAGAACATGGTATTTTGTCTTTGGCTTGGGAAAATGATGTCACGACTTAGCCAGCTGTTGTACCTGCTCATCTGAGATGTGAGCGGTCCTTGCTGAGAGCTCCTCCGAAGTCACTGTGGTCTGACAGAAGGTCAGTTGTTTGCAGGGCTGGTTGCAGGATAGAGACTTCCTGAAAAAAATGTGGAAATAGGCTCCGAAATAAATTGAGGGGCTAACACAAACCCCACGTGTGTAGTAGGAAGGAGTGAAATTGCACAGTGGTTCAGTTTAGCGTATTATTAAAAGTTTTCTCATAATATGCTGTTTTAAGTGTCATTATACATCACTGTTTGTTGGGTTTTTTTCTCTGTAGCTTGCAGAAACAAATTCATAGTCTTTCAGAGTTTAGGGGCAGAAGGAGCGTGAATTTTAACAGTTGAGTTGTGCAGATTGGATCCTGACTTTTGTGACTGATGTTTTTTTCCCATCTTTTATGTGGCCTCCTCCCAGAACTGGTAAGAGCCAGGGCAGTGCAATTCTGCTTTGTTTTGAGAAAAGCCTTGGAAGCCAACACCGGTGGGGTGTTGTTGGGCAGGGAGGACCCAAAAAGACACAGGGGAGCCAGAGATAACAGGCGGCACAGCTCCGTGGTCGTGGGGGCCGGGGAACAGTGCCCGCACAGCTCCTGGGAATCAGCTGGATTCCCAGTCGCTGCGTGTGTGTGTGTGTGTGTGTGTGTGGGGAGGAGTAAACTGGTGACAAGGTCACGGTGACTACAGGTTCGGGTGACACTTGGGTCCTGCCGACTGGCCAGAGCACCGTGTGAATGAAAAAGTTGCTGCTTTTTTTCTTGCAGTTACTTGTTGACAGTCAGGTTTTCCCTTGGCTTAGTAACCATTAATAGTAAGTAATTGTACGTTACTGATGTTCAATTAGTCACGTGGCAATCTGTTATTAATACTTAACTTTACAAATCATCTCCTTGATAATTCTTCTCCTTGGGAGGCAGGGGGAAACCAGCTTTTTTTTTTTCCTAGTCCCTTTGCATAAGACTTATTTTTTTTTTCCTTCTCATTTTGAAACCGCATTTTACTGGGACTTAGGCTTATCAGGGAGTTCCTGTTGGTGCAGATGAAATAGCATTTACAACTTTAAGAGGCTCGTAAAAGACTTTAAAGTCCAGAAATTGCAGCAAACTGGATGTGGAAAAAAAAGTATGAAACGTCCTTCTAAATTGATCACAAATGTCATTGCGAAACGGTTCGTGTTGTGAAGAGCGAAAAGAAAAGCAAAATTCAGCAACTTCCCCAGACATTTTTGGTTTATATCAGGAAATTTGTGGCTTGACATGAGGATAATACTGCTTCGTAGTTTGCATTGACTTGATCAGGAAGGAGTTGCTGAAGTGCCAGAACTGCAGTAAAAATAATTTTTCTGGGGCCTGTGAGGGTAGGCGTTGGAAGGTACTCTGTCTTATCACCTTGATTGCTTGGCAGGTCTTGGAGGTGTTGGAAGTGAGTAAATAAAGACTTTTCCAGGTTTAGTCTGCTCAGCCCATGGTTCAAAGACAGCTTCCAAGTGGGCATGTGAAGTGTTGTCTTGAAATTGAGTATGTGGGTATGCTTTTAATGAGCGTGGATAAAGCAAGCAGAGACAGTTACAGATGTGTGTGTTGGTTATTTTTCAAAAATAAAAAAGGGGAGGGAAAAAAAATACTGCCCATGCAGACTCTCAGGCTTTACCCTCAGATAGACTGGCTTACGCAATCTGGGGTTTATACTTTTCAGAGAAGGTAAGAGGGTTGGACCTCGTGTGTTCTGATGGAGTAATCTGTTTTGTGATAAGGATTGTGTGGCTGGCAGGTAGTTGTAAACTTCTGTGCTGGGCCAGTACTAGTGGGCTTGGAGTCATTTTCAAGGAAGAACCCTGAAGAAAGTGTCCCAGAAACAAGCCTGAGGGGTTTTTGTTGTTGTTCTGTTCTGTCGTGGGGTTTTTTTTGCACATCCTGGGAATGCTAATCTGGCTGTGGCTGAGCTTTACTGAACTGGATTTCACAGGATTATCCAATAATTGCCGTTTGCCTACAATACAGATGTTAACCCCAGCTACAGAGGAGGCATGTCCCGGTGTGCTGTGAGTACAGCGCGAGCGGGTGAGGATCTTGGCCCTGAAAACCCTGGCTTCAGGCCAGGACTAAGTTGACTGTCTTTGGAGGATCGTGTTATTAATTGAGCACAGTTTTGTTTGTTGTTTTTTTCCATTTTAATCCTCCCACCACCGAGTGCTTCTGAAAGTGGAAGTGAGATGCCAGAGACTTAGGGAGGAACTGGGTGAATACCCTGAGTAATACCCTGTGCAGCTTGCTCCCAGAAGTACCCAGGCTGGTGTATGAAGCACCGGTGGGTAGAGTCACTCTGGTTAGAAAAGGCAAGAGGCTGCTCTGCAGCTTCTATGTGTCTGGAAACTTTGTCTGGAGGGGTTGAACGTGGCTCGTGACTGCTCTTGTGCTGTGACTTTCTCTGTTTCCTTTGCCCTGCTGTATGTGGAAAGTTGTTGTGTGATAGCGGTTGTACTGGGTTGGCTTTTTTTTTTATCATCCTAACTGATAAAGTGGTGAGTTTGGAGCTGTGTGACGTTGAGCCTTCCGGTGCTGTATAGTAGGAAACCGCTGGTTTTCTGCGTGACCTTATATCTAGGAGTGGAGAGGCAGGGGAAAAAGCCACTCAAGGGGTGATTGCTTTTAAGTTAATTAGTTAGCGTGTGCACGACACGGAATGTTTGCTTCTTTTACTTAATATGATGGTTAAAGCGTAGCTTTCTGCCAAGAGGGACATCTCAATGGGGAGGAAAGTGAAAACCTCAAATATTCCCTTCATGAAACTGAAAATCTGTGCCCTTCTCAGAATTAACCTCACGCTGCAACCTCTCGGAGGCATTACTGGCAGACTAGTGACGGAGTGAGCTTCTTGCAAATGCTGCTGTTCTATTAAAATTGACCGTGCGGCCTTTGCAAGTGTTTAATCACATTTATTATTCAGTTCTTTTATTTTGACACCATTCCCATTGAAGCCTAAGAAAACCAGCAGCTGAATGGAGAGGAGTTGGAGTCCTGCCTTGTGAAATCTTCTGCTCTGAGTCTGTGGAGTGTCACGCTCTTTAATTCTTATCGCAAGTGTCTTCTCCTGGAGGTTTCTCTTGAATTAATTGTCTAGGGTCTTAAAATATGATCAACACCACGGCTGTGGGAAAGGTTGTTGTCCAGAAAGGAGCCATATTAAGTTTTATAAAATTAGTCCTAAAATACTTATAGTTTCCAAGGTTTTGTTGTGGGTGTGTTTGTCCTACCTGACGTGTTTTAGGAATAGCGGTTCAGTTAGTAATCCGAGTGGACAAATTTTATGATGTGCACAATGTTCTCCTTGCCTTCCTAAGATGCTCTGCGAAAGCCTGTTTTAATTGACCCTTCATAGCCCGATTTGAAGGTAAATGGTGCTGGGGGTTTGCAACTCTGGCAGCTGCTCTAAACTGCGCAGCAGGCACCACTTGCTCTGAAGAGACAGAGAGGGAAGTGCCCTTGTCATAGATCTGCTAGCTCTTGTACTCCAAAGCGTTTAAGCGTGGCGTGGCCCAGCTTTTTAACTCCGACGTTGTGGTTGTGCAGCGGGCGAGCCGGTGATGGCAGCAGGTGCTGGAGTGTCGCTGGCACAGGGTCGCTCCTGGCGTGGCGGTTTCCTCGTACATGACAAGCTGACGTGTTCCGTAGTGGGTTTCTTCATTAGCGGGGCGGTTCTGTAGCTCGTGACTCACTGCTCTTTGCAGTAGCTACTCTTTTACTTTCTGTTGGAATCTAGTTCAGTTGTTCAAGGGGATTACGAGCTGGAAGGCTTTCTGGAAATATAACTTGTGGAATTTGAGTTGGGATTGGTTATGTTGATTTTTTTTGTTTTGTGATTTTTTTCTTTGATTTTTTTTTTTCCCCAGAGTGTAGCGTTACTGAATCCATGTTCATATGTGACTAAAGGTCAGGCCTCTTGTTTTGTCTCAAGGAGTTTTGCTTTGCCAATATTTGAGTAGCAGAAACGCTTTGTTCAAGTTGTTAAGATAAAGGGAGGAAAAAAAAACCTGCGTGGGTGCTTGAAACTTTTTTTGTCTCAGAGGCTGTTACAATAGAGGTGAAGCTCTTGCGCCGTCCGTGTACAAGCCGTGGCTGCCTCGCTTCAAGAATGGCAGGTGGCGAGATGCTGAACCAAGGTTTGATTTCTGGATTATGAAAGATAGGGAGCATATGCTGCAGGGCTCGGGATTTGTCTTCAGGCTTTTCAGGCCTCAGGAAGGCAGCCAACAGCTTGAAACGGGAGCGTTGTTTTGCCTGTTACAGGAGGGAGCTGTGTTCTGAGTAATGAAGAAGAAAACAAAGCAGGAAACCCTTTGGGTCTTTGCATGTGGTCCAAGTGCTGCAGCAGGATGCAGGTAACAACGCCTTCTCCTGTGACAGAGTGCACAAGGTGAATGCTTTAACTGCTGTTTGGTGAGGCAGGTAGCCAGTGACTGACTGCACTTCGGTGGTACTTTGGGAGAACAGTCATTCTGGCTGTCCTCTCCACAGCTGTCCTGTTCTGCTTCTACACAGATGGAGAAACGAACAGGTTAGGAGGTAACTGGGCTTCATAAAGGGATGGATGGATCTCTTGTACAGCTCAGAGTGAGTTCTGCCCTTAGGGATGTGAGGTCTAATGCTCTTTGATTGTCAAGCTTTAATTAGTATTTGCATCCCCTGAGGACACTCCTTTCTGCACCGGTGTGAACAAGAACAGGTAATACTACAGCTCTGTTAACTGCTCGTAGTTGTCCTGTTCTTTCTCAAGAACATTATCAATTTATTTCACTTTTGAGTGCCCAGAAGTAGTTAAATACTGAGCAAGTACTTTGGAATCTAGTAATTCTGAGCTAAGTTTTTGGGATAGTGGCCAAGAGTCAGATGGTTATTTAGGAAAAGCAACTTGATTTGTGGCGGTATCACGTTAATGTGATGCACAAACTGAAGCCATCTTTCCTTTGCCAAGTTTAGACGAAAGACAGATGTAACAAATGTATGAATGTGCCATCCCCTTCCTTTTTTTTTTGTTTTGCTGTGGATGTGTTTTGTTAACACATACTGATGTTACAGTAGTCATAAAGGGGTGTGTGTGTTCTTACAGTGAAGCTCCTGGACACCCCAAAAGGGTGAGGCAGCCTGTAATAATCAGAGCGTCTTTAAGGTTGGAAATGACCTTCAAGATCGAGTCCAACCATCTACTAAACATAATCATGACCCCTAAGCCGTGTCCCGAATGGAGGACAGCTTAACTTGGTCTGTGAAAGCCTTGCCTTGAAAAGAGGCTGTGCAGCATCTTACGTGTGCTTTCTTGGCTCAGCTGGAAGTGCTTGGTTTGTTTGGGTTTAATTTGTTTGTTTTATTAGATCTCAGGATTTTTCACATCAACATAGAAAAGGGAAACTTTGTGAGTTACTAAAAGTGGAATTCCTTGTCAGACAGGTGTTAGCTGGGAAGCAGTGAGTTTTGGGGAGAGGGTTTATTTCTCTGGGTTTTTGTATCAGAGCAGTATCAGAGCCGTGCCCTCATATATATATCACGCCTCTCACTAGAGAGATTGCATCTCCCATTGAGAGGAAAAGTCTTTGAGCTCATTACTTAGGTTGTGCTGCTTGTCTCCGGCATTGCTTTGCTTTACAGCTTGTTTTTTAAGCCTTCCTTCGCCAGACCGTTGAATTCCTGAACCCTGGGCTGTTTGTTACTCCTCGTGGCTATTTTGTGCGTCCACAGTAGTGGAGCGAAGTAGGTTACTGCAGGGGGATGAGTTGCTGTGTGTCAGCAGAGCCCTGTTAATTGACACTCTGAATGCTCCGTGCCTGCCAAAATGCCGGCCGTGCGGCTGCCGGCTCACAGGTGATGCCAGTAAATGGATTTTATTCCGTGTTTGGGACTAACCAGGCGGACGGGCATGGGCGGTCACCTCAGGCTACCTTGGTCGCTTGAGACACTGTCCTTTCCCCAAGAAATGGTGAGGTATGCAGGCACCTGTTTCAGAATAGGAATTTTTTCCTCATGTTTTTATAGGTTTAACGTTAAAGCCCTTAATACACTGGATGAACAGCTGCTTCCTGAAAGGCTGGGAATATTTGCCTTTTTCTAATACCTTAAGCTGAAAGTCTGAGGCTGGTTTTCAGATCCCGGTGGTGCTAAGCAGCCGCAGAGCGATGACGCGGGTCATCTCGTCTCTGGTCTACCGTTCTGCTGTGGTGGAGATGGCTCGGCCTGCATTTTCCTCCCCAGCTTCAGAAGTTAGGCAGTGAACGTGACCCTCCCTCTGCTCTTGAAGGGCTGGGTTCTGGTTTTTCTCCTCATGGTTGCCTAGCTGCTGACAAGGAAGGAAGATCAGTTCCTCTTCTCCTGCTTTCCTGGTTGTCTTGGGAATGAATTTCAGTCTCTTGAGTGCTTGCCTACTGGTGAAGAAGGCAGGAACCTTTCCCTTCCTCTTCGTGCGTTCCTTGCTCATGCTTGTCTAGGTTAGTTACTAGTTACTAGTAGCAGTGGGATGTCTCGCGTATGGGAGAGGTCAGTTGTGAAACGAGGTCTCTGGACAGAAGCAGGGTGGAGGAATATGCATAGGGAAGTACAGGTTAACAGCTGGATACAAAGAAAATATAAGCAAATAAAATATTACTGGATCCTAGGTGTCTGTTTTGCTTGGCAGGTTTTTCTTTGCATGTCTTTTGCTACTCAAACCCAGCTTTTTTTCTTGAGCAACATGAACAGAGCAGTTACAAAACATCAGGTCTGTATTGTGGAACTGAACACTTGTAGCTAACTGGTGCTGTTCCCCTTGTAAAAGTATTAGTCTTCTCTTAGCCTCGGTTCTTAGGTCTGCCTTGCTGCAAATGGTAAAAATAGTGAAAAAATGATTATGCAGACGCATGTGAGAGTCAACACCTCGTAGCATTTTCAGTCTTGCTCTTCAAGAGGTGTCAAAGTTGGTATTGATCTGAAGAGCATCAGCTCCCCTCAGGCAGAGTCAGTGTTCCGCAGAGGGAAACACCAAGGGAGACGAAGGGATTTGCCCCAGGTTGTAGAACGAGTCTGAGCACGATAGAGTTTGGAACATCCTGGCTCTGCGATGGTTTCTTCCTCGTGGCTTCTGTAATGCGCTCTGCCTTGGTTGCCATCTACAGAACTATGAGGGGAATCCTGATATTCCAACCTCCAAGGAGATTTTGTTGAGGGTAATGTGTGTATATATATATGGCTTCCTTCCAAATTCGCACGTTATTTTAATGGATGAATTGGTTCCCGTGGTGCCTTGAAACTTTAATGCGCAAAGCTCTAGGAGTTCTGGACTCATACATAGCAACGGTCCAGTTCTTGATTTAATTCCTCTCCTGTTGTACTGGCTCATCTTACTTCTTTTTAAAATTTATTTGGACTGATTTAGATCTGTGCATGTTGCCTCCTGGTAGCACTTCTAATGAGTTGTTATTGCAGCATTTTGCTGCTTCTCCTATTAAAAAAAAAAAGTTTTACAAGTCAGTGGTTAATATGACATGTTCTAATATTCTTTCACAATTACTGTAGGTTGAAAAACCAAATGTGCTTTTAGTTAGAGAAATTGTTGTTAAAAGTGATTTGCTTGTTTTTTTTCTTTTTGTTTTGGATAATTACTAAATGACTTACATGAAACTGTATGAAAGGGACATTTCTTTGGAGAGACAAGCTGTGGAGGAGCAAAGCTCAGAGCTAATCTTCATCTAAGTGCTGAGTGTGCTCGGGCTTGGGCTGTGCTGTTTCAGCTTTGTGCGTGTTCATGGGTGAAAAATGGTCGGCGAGTGCCTTGGTGGTTACGCTCGGATGTGAGTGAGACTTTGTAGACTTTTTCCTCATTTCATCTTGCTGGTTTAGTACGTGTGTGACGCCTTGGAAAAACAGTCCACCAGAGAACCTTCCCATGACATCTGTCTCGGTCTGGCATGCTCCCAGCCCTCTGATCTGCTCGGTATGTCTCTGCACGGCCCGGTGACTCCTTTGTTCCGGCTGTGGCGTGAGGTGGCCCTTCTCCAAGGGACGCAGGAGCCGGCGTCGTGTGCGAGTGGATCAACCGGCTCTTCGCCCTGGTTCTGTGCCGGGGCAGCTTTGTGTCCTTCAGTCCGTGGGTTATTCGTGTGTGACGTGTTGGATCCATTCCCTGGCTTTCTCTACTTACGATTCTTCTGCTTGGGTATTTAAATCCTAATTAAAACAGTGATTTCGGGGAAACTGAAGGACAAGCTGAAGAGCAAATAAGAATTAGTTGAAAAAAAGGGGGGTGTGTGTGTGTTGGTTTGAATTTGGACAGTAACTTTCAGCATGGCAATGGAGTTTAGTTGCAAAACAGTTGTGGTAGTTGCATATTAGGTATGTTATGTATCTGTACCTGCTGATTTAACCATTCTGTAGTTCTTTTATTTCAACATTTATTATATTGAAGTTAAAAATCAATTTAAAAAAACCCAACCTGTCGTGTGCATTAAAAACACTTAGCAAATGACATTTGAAATCAATCTGAAATGAATTGCGTTTGTGGTTTCCATTGATCATGGGCTCAGTGTTGGGGAAAGAGTAACTGAATTTTTCTATCTGGTCTATATTCACAAATAACATCATCGTCCTGCTGTCAAACTCCCTCAGTTTACAGTTCAGGGTGAACTGCAGATGGAGCTGAATTCAGCAAACAAGGTCAGGAGGGGTGGGGAAAAACCTTTCCACGTGTGGAAGATACAACTGCTGTTCACATATTTTGGAGTGGTTTGTTGGGTGTTTTTTTTGGGGAGTTTTTATGGGGTGTGCTTTTGTTTGTGGTTTGTTTTGTTGTTTTTTTTTTTTGCTGGCTTTTTTTGACCTTTACTAGCAGATGCTCGTTATAGGTGTCTTACCAAGGTCTTGGACAAGTTGAGAAGCTTTCTCATGAAAAATTGGGCAGGTAGCACATCCTGCCTAAAGGCATCATCTTGGTTCTGTCTCAAGTAATATGACATGTCAAGCATAGTAGAATTTGAGAGACTAGAGGTTTAATGGTACAGTGAAATGGAATTCAATGAACTGTTCCGGCCTAGATTACACAGCATAAGCCCTTATGTAAATGTTTAGTCAGCAGTCTTGACCCTGATCAAAAAAAAAAAAAAAAACAAACAAAAAAAACCAAAACAACCCAATGTTGAGGTTGGCTGGTAGAGTTCTGTTGTTGGAGTTTCTATTTGTTCTTCAGTCTTAGCGTTTGGAAAAGGAGGCATCAGTGATGTGAAGATCTGTCTCTTGGAGGAAGATCCTGCTTGCTCCTGCAAACAGCTGTCACTCCTGACAAGTGTTTCTTGGCTTGGGAAATGTGGATTGTGTTTCTTGAACTTAAAGTTTTGTTGTTTTGTTGTGGTTTTTTTTTGTTTGGTGGTTGGTTTTTGTTGTTCTTGGTCTGTTGTTTTTTGTGTGTGTGGTTTGTTTTGTTGTTTTTTTTCTCCAGTTCCTGAACTGGTTTGTGCCAACTGGGGAGGTTCTAAAAATGTCCAAGTTGGGGATGCAGTGGAGAGCTTCCCGCTGTGTTCAGTGTAACTTGGTTTTAATAACTCCAGTAGCCAGTGTCTGTGTGACAGCGGAACCCTGGAGCTTTAAGAGCTGGCTCTATGAATGAAGCCCTGTGGATTGTGACTCTTGCCAGTTTTTACGATAATTTCTTACTTTCAGTTTCTGTTAGTATCGAGAATGGGCTCATTTGAATACTCTTAAGTAGTTTCTGTTAAAACATAATTTCAGGATCTGGAGATGAAAAGAGGTAAACGTTGTGATGCTCATAGTCAATTAATTGAGCTGTTGGTGATCTGGTCGTGTTCTGTGCACTCTTCCTTATTGAAAGTTGTTTAAGTTTATAAGAACCTGTAACATCGAGTTGTGGAGGCCGATGTGCCTGCCTTGATGTGAGGGGATTTTCTGTGATTTCTGGGTAGTTTCCTGAAGCGGGTTGTGTAGGGCTGCCATTTGCATAGAGCTGGTTTGTTTGCGCTGTAGCGAGCATTTGGGCTCTTCTGCCTGACGAGAAAGAACAGCTGAGATGCTGAAGTCCCTAAATGCGTGAAATTTGCCGAGGTTCAGGTTTTACTGCTGCTTTGTGACAAAAATACTAGTACCTGTTTGCATGACCGGCGTGCGTCTGTGGGTTCTGGTTATAACTGAGCGCTTTGTCAGTTGATATAATTAATTTTAAATGACTAAAAAATGCAGAGATTCGGGCATTTGTACACTCTCCTTTACATCAGCACTGCTTCTCCCTTTTCTAGTAAAACCAGCAGGTTAATTTTTAAATTTTTTTTTTTCCAGTTTGGCCCCTGGTTATATGTAGTGCATAGGTGTTGCGAAATAAAACAACTTTCACAGAAATCTATAGCAGACCTTAATTCATCTTTCCCACAGCACCTTAGTAACTTGAAGTGTCTTGGACGTCCCGAGTGGTCTCAGGGGATTACGCTGAAGCCTTTGGCGAGGCTGGGCTGGTGTTGGTGGTAGGATAAACCCAACGTGAGGGTGCCTGCGGCTGGGCAAGGCTGGCAGCCCGGTGAGCAGCGAGGGGGACGCAGAGCAGCCACCGCTTTTCCCGGGCTGCCCTGGCACGTGTCCTGTTGGTACATGATGCACGGCTGCGCTTTTCCCAGCGCTGCCTGGAGAGCAGATGTTGGTTTGAAGGAAGCGGTGCTCCTCGGCTGAACTAGCCCTGATGCTCCGACTGGTACGGAGGGGGAATTTGTGTGGGCAGCGGGAACAGCGACGTGGCCCTGGGAATGCATTATTTGTCAGAAACTCCAGAACGCATCAGTGTAGAGATGGATTATTTAGAGCGTGGGGAGCTGTTTCTGCTCTCGGTGGTGGTGGGGCTGCCGAGCTCTGAGCTCGCAGGAACGTGTCAGCTGCTCTGCCGGGTGGAGCCGTGTCGCTGAGCCCGGTGTTCGTGACTGAGACTGGTGGAATAGGCTGTGCTGAGAATATACACTCGCGTGTGTACCATATATATAAATACACACCAATGTAAATGTCTGTCTCTCTGTGTTCAGTGCCATCTGATACCGCTTTGATTCAGCGGGAAGGCTGCTTTCTGGTGCTTCCCACCCAGGGAGCACGCACGGGTGTTGCGGCTTCGACACCAGGGTGCTGGGGCGGCCGGCACGCAGCGATTTCCCGGGAGCTGGAATCTCTGGCTGAGCTCGGGGCTTCCAGCGCCTGGTGCCATGAGGCAGCACTGGGAGAGCCAGTGAAGTGGTGAAAATGGGGTGACCTTCACCCACGCTCTGGGAGCCTCGCGTACAACGCGAGGTATACACACCAGCTCCTGCCGGAATGCTTGTCGCGTTGCTGGGAAACTGATCCCTTAATTCATGGCGTGTCCCGTCATCCTCTCAAGCAGAGGTGCTTTGGGAGTGGAAAAGCAGAATTGTGGTGGCTGGCCTCCTTGGTTTTGACAAAAATTTAGTGCTTGGGCAAAAATTCTTCCTGAGGCTTGAAAACAGCTTGCTAAGTTCCTGTTCCTGTGCAGCTTCGCAGCAATCTCCCGATGTTTGCAGTCTGATTAAAAATTTTCAGATGTTTTGAGTTCTGTGGGTAAATTTTAAAGGCTGTGCTGGCACTAATAGATACAAATTTTAGTAACTTGATGTGGTGTTCTCAATGCAAAACTGAAGTCCTGGGTATGCTTTTAGTCTGTCACTCCTGTAAATATGCCTGCAGTACAAGATCTGTGCTCAAGCAGGTCTGTGGAGCAAGGACTTCCTTCCTTGTGGGAAGGAGGGAGCTCCTGATCGTTTGAAGCACCCTGTGATTATCCTAATGGGATGCGAATGGTAGCATGGAGTTATGGACATTGTGGCAGGACCTCACGAGAGACGGAACGGAGCAGCAGGACAGAAGAGGGGAATGTGTGCCACGATGGCAGGGCACCAGCACCACAGAAGCTCTTCCTGAGCAGAAGTGGGTGAGGTTCACCTCATCCTACTGCCAAACCTGCTGAGCCTGAGCCCATGGGCAGTTTGCTGGCTTATTAGGGTCACTGCTAAGCAAATGGAAATTATTTCAATTTTTAAACCAAGGTGATGTCAATTCTGGAGCTCTCGTAGATGAGACCACCCAAAGTTACGTTGCTTTTGGATGGGAAGCCCTCAAAGTTGGCAGAGCCGTTGCTCGTAGCCTGGTGGGTGAAGACTATGTTCCAGTCAGGGCCGACATCGCTGACTTGGGCCCAATGTCAGCGAGTCATGATGTTCCTGGCCCGTGGGCGAGTGGAAGGTCCCTGTGGGATGCTGGGGGGGAGTTGTGACTTGGCTGTATCAGGAATTTAATTGTCAGGGTGGATGGTCAGGAATGGAATTGTGTAGAGTAGATGATGGCTTAATTCCTAGAACACCAGTGACTATGAATTTTGCTGTAAATAAGAAGGTACTTATTCAGGTTTTGTTCAGAGTTATGCCACTTGGCTCTTGGATGAGAGGACTTTTACAGTCGTGATAATTACAAACGGCAAACCCTTCAAGGTCACACAGCTGCTTGGCAAAATGGGGAAGTAGGTCTGAGTTCTGACTCTGCTGGGATTCAAGAATTGGTTAATATTGCCACCTAATGGCAAGGAGAGCAGTTGTCTGAGTGTTCAGACCTGTGTTTGCTCCTTTTTACTCTCTTAAAAATAATTGTCAGGGAAACTTGAAATCTGGCATTTTATCTTTGTCCTCCTGCTAGTCGTACAGCATTTGAAGGCTACAAAGCTGTCTAAGAAGACAAGAAGTTATTTTCCTTTTCTAGTTGTTAGACTCTTGTGTTTTACCTGAGTACTGCCTTATATTTTTGGTCTAGTATTGATGCTTAAAAAAGAAAAGAAGTATTAGAGAGGGTAGTATGAAAAAACCTTCCGCTAATGAAGGTTTGCACATCACTCTCAAAATAATTCCCTAGGCTGGTATCAGGGGATCCTCCAGGATGGTTTCAGTCTCAGCTGGAGTTTGGCATTAGAACTGGAGTCACTTAAGACGACTCACTCATGTTTTAGGAAGGCTCTCTGTTTATTCAGTATAAGGATTTTGCAGACTTTAGGCTGTTGTATTCCGATTGGCAGTAATTATGTTTTGACAGGGTAGCATCTCATTTGGCTAAATGAGCAGTGAAGGTAAAAAAACCCAAGAGATATTTCATCTTCAACCAAGTTTCCTACTAATCCACAACTGAAGAAGGTAGATTTTCCGTGCACATTTAGTTAGAAGCCTGTGAGATCTGTACCAAATGAGGTGTGTTATACCCAATAAAGGCTGCTTGCAGATGGTACCTGGGAAGGTAAAATGTCTGCATTTCAAGGGGCTGCCTGATTATCGGGGTCGTGAATGGCTTTAATATGCATGTTTCTGTCCTGATGGTGTACCTGAGGGGTTGCATGACATCTTCAGTAGCTCTCAAGGCTTTCTCTTTATGTACTGTTTGAATTTTTATGCTGTGAAGTGTAGGTTTAGGGAATATTAACCATCTTTGGATATTGGGGGACTTAGAAATTGTGATGATCTGGAGAACTCAACTTTTTTTGCTTGATGCTTTTGGTTTTTTTTCCTTGTCCAGGTGGCTTCTCAACTGTGTTCCTGGTACGTACCCACGGCGGGATACGTTGTGCGCTGAAACAAATGTTTGTTAATAACATGCCAGATCTCAACATATGCAAGAGAGAAATTACAATTATGGTAAGAAACCCATTATTTATAACCGGAGAATGTATTAATTTATAATATAGCTACACCACCTGCTTCTTCACTGACAACTGCCTCTAGCCACCTTTTCTTCTGCCCTTGCAGTCCTGATAGCGCACTGTGAGTTTCAGAAACTGATGCTGAGTTGCGGGTTGGTACCTGATGAACTTCTGAAGCAATTATAAAAAATATTTGATAACTCAGTCAATTCGGTCAGTCCATCTGGTTCCCAAGTGAAAGTTATTTCTTCCAGCTCTGTGAGGGGTAACTTAAATTCCTAAGGTCTCTGTGTGCCCCGGCTCCCCTGCGTGGTCAGAGGTGCTGTTGGTTTTCAGCAAGTAAGGAGAAGCTGGAAGTTTTATTCAGGCATGCTTAGATTTATGATTACTTGACAGGTAAAAAAAACCCAAATAAACCCTAAAAGAACCTATTTGTCTGAAAAGGCAAAAGAAAATCTGTTATGCTCCTTTCCAGCAGATACCATGAAGACTGTTGATCCTCATACACTTCTAGCTTAGACATGTTCTAATTGTAGCAGCACCTGTTTGATTAGCTGATAGAAATACTGCTTTTATGTTCACCTTCAGTTGTCCTGTAGGCAGAAACTGTGGTACAGATAACAACACTTGTGTAGTCAGATGTGAAATTAGCAGTGCTTAATTCTGCATGTAAAGTGGCTCTGCAGTTTTTGTGTTTTTGTTTGTTTTCTGTGGGGACACCTTCAAGTCACTTATGTGTAATAATAACTTTCTAAAATTTGGAAATAATTCAGACTACAACAGTTGTGGATTTTTCCAACTACCTGTTTTAATAATTGTGAGACATGTTAATTTTCGCTCAGGATGGGCACAAGTAGCTTGATCCTTCCTTACATATCAAGGCTGTAGCTATTGTTATTGTCTGAAAACTTGCACTGTCCCCCTTTTTTTTTTTTCCTGTGCTGAAGTGTAATGTGCATTTTCTCTTTCAGAAAGAGTTATCTGGGCACAAGAATATCGTGAGTTATTTGGATTGTGCTGTTAACTCCATAAGTGATAATGTTTGGGAGGTCCTCATTCTCATGGAGTACTGTCGAGGTGAGAGTCGGCTCTTGGGTTTTCAGAGTAAATGCAGGCAAAATGTTGGTGTGGATCACTTGGAATTTTTACTTAGAGTTGTTCCCTTAACCTATTATATTAAGAGATCCATCTCGCAGCTGGAATCCACTTAGTTATTTTTCGCTTTTCTGTTTGTCTTGTTACTTGGCACTGAGCTCCTGACTCAGAAAATGTAGAAGTCTGTTTCATGTGGCTTTGTAATAGCGAAGTATGATTAGAAACAGGGCGTTTATTTCCATAAGAACAAAAATTAAATTGTTCAGTCTGTGCTAATCATCATGTTCCTAGAAGATAATTCTATAGGGGAGATAGTTGAGGTTTTCACTGCTGTTCTCCCTCTGCTATTTCTGGTTTAGGTAGTAAAACATCTTAAATATTGTTGTCATCCGACAGGCCACTTGTTATAAATAAGCTTGGCATAGCTAGTGTTGTTAATGCTGGCCAGAAATACAATAGTTCTGCGGTCCTGCTTTATAACATAACTTCAGTTTGAACAATGTCTAAAAACAAGTAGTTTCCAGATTTCTTTGCGTTTGCAACAGTTTGTCCCAAACGGGTTTCCGTCACAGGCACCACTTCTTTTGTTCTTTTTTTCACCAGAGACAGTAATTTTTTTCCATCTAGGGTGATACAAGAGTGAGCATTTGGAAAAAACAGGTATCTTTTATTTACATACAGTGACTGTGGAAAACTTTATTCCATCTTATTTGTGGACTTTCTGCATATAAATAAGTTTTTACTTCTGCACATGGTAGAAATAGCTAAAAAAAAATAAATTAAGTAAATGACCTTGTTGTTTCTTTAGCTGGGCAAGTTGTGAATCAGATGAATCAGCGTCTGCAGACAGGCTTCACGGAGCCCGAAGTCATGAGAATATTTTGTGATACCTGCGAAGCTGTTGCTCGGTTGCATCAGTGCAAAACACCTATAGTTCACCGGGATGTCAAGGTATGAGCTTAACAACCAGGAACATGCAGGTTAAAATCAATTACCTACCTAAAACGAGTTGGAGATGTAGGAGGCATTTCCCTAGGAGTAGATAGGGAGGTGTTGCCTGTGGGTGGACAGAGAGACTCAGCTGTAAGACATCACTTCTTGCTGATGCCAAGACTTTCAAGAGAGATTTCCGACAACTTCCCCGTTTCTGTGTGAGGATGTGTAGTAAAAATTAACTTGGAAGTTAATGCCGTTATTTTCCCTGTGTGGATTTCATTTCAAGGTGGAGAATATATTGTTAAACGATAGCGGGAACTATGTCCTCTGTGACTTCGGCAGTGCCACCAACAAATTTCTCAATCCTCAAAAAGACGGCGTTAATGTGGTTCAAGAAGAGATTTTAAAGTAAGTGCTTTTTTTAAGTGGCCTATTGTAAGGGATGCTTTTGCTGCTAGGGAACTGTTGTTGTGCAGTGAGAACGTGTCTTACTAGTGAATTGAACTTCACTAGTGTTGACATAGAGTAAAACAGTGGAACTAGCTGGTAACACAGGGGTTTTTTCATCCCATTTATTCATATTTCTTTATTGCAAAACTGAAACTCTTAAGAATAAAAATTCTGGAAAAAAGCATATTGTTTTCAAATGGAATTGTTAAAAATATACATCTGGCTACTGGCTGGTTTAGGAGTCTAATATTTTATATTTGTGCTGTTTTAATAGGAGTGTTTTAATGCAGCTAACAATATGAGGGGGAAAAAAACTGATGTAAATAAGCGTTGGAATGGATTTAGGTTAGTCTTATTTACAGAGTAAGGTCCATGGTAATTCTCCCAAGGCTGATCAGAAAAATATTTTAACTTGTATTACAGATACACTCTTGAAAACATGGATTAGTTTGATTTTGCCCCTTCGGGCTAACTACTGCAGACAAACAAATACAGCTGCTTGTTATGAAGGAATACAGAATTTTTTTCCAGCTCTAAAAGATACTTTGACTGTCGGTGTAGTAATTATTTTTGAGATGTTAGTTTTTTGATATCTACATTCTGTACATTTCAGTATTTGATGGGGAATACTTGTGTAGGACTCTTACATAGTTGAGATGACTGGCTATTGCAGTATTTAAGCAGAGTGACTCTTGCAAAAGTACACATGCTGGGGAAAATAAGATCAAAAGCCAATTTTAGATGACTTAATATTTATTGTTGTGTGTGATAGTTTTGTGTTACTACCCAAATATTTATTGCAAACGCAATACGTGACTTGCATTGCACAAGACGGTTCCAGGCAGGTATCTGAAGCTTGGGTGTGAGTGGTGTGTGCCTGGCAGATGCAGGAAAATGTTCTTTCAGTTCGGGGGGACGCTTCTCAGCCGTGTCCTCTTCTGATGGTTTACTGCTAGGTACACAACACCGTCCTACAGAGCCCCCGAGATGATCAACCTCTACGGAGGAAAACCGATTACTACCAAGGCTGATATCTGGGTAAGCAAAACGCCAGGTGCTAGGAAATACAATCCTCATGAAGAGCTGTCTGTGGGAAGTGAAAAGCAGCATGGACTAACTGAGAAACTAAGAGAGATCCCGCAGCTCTATAGTGCAGAAGGTGGTGGAGGTATTGCCAGTAGCTATGTTTTCTGTAAAGAAAATGAGTGCCAAGTGTGATGATAGTTTTCAGTTAAGGGAGGCACAATTTAGATTTTTTTTTTTTTATTTTTTTTTTCTTTTAGTCAGCTCAGGTTGCTGCTTGATAGTCACCAGTCATTTTTTCTGGAAAACCTGTTGGAAACATAAGGAAGGGTGTTTTTGAGGTGTTATGCAGTGAAGTAAATAAACACTAAATTTGGGGGAAACGGGTATCTCTGGGTGCTCTGGCAGTGTGAACGCAGCTCTGGGCTGTGCTCTCGTTTTGGAAGTTCATTGTCCAACGTCGTAGGGGAAAAGGACCTTTTGAAAGCTGCTTCCCATATCCGCTTGTCACTTCAACAGCATTTCATCCCACAGCTTCTACATCACGGTGTCAGCATCAGCTGTGGCTGGGAGGAGATTTCTTCCTTGTTGGTGCTGCCTTCTTGTGTGGAAGGCCTGCTCTGACCCCTTTGCAGTGCCTGTATTTGTGTTTTCACAGGCACTTGGCTGCTTGCTGTATAAGCTTTGTTTCTTTTCGCTTCCCTTCGGAGAAAGTCAAGTTGCTATTTGCGATGGAAGCTTTACCATTCCGGACAATTCCCGATACTCTCACAGTATGCACTGTTTGATAAGTAAGTATCTGGGCAGCACAGCAACTCCTTTGCCTCGTAAATCAAATAAAATACAGAGTGGCTTGGGTGGGTGGTGCGGAGTGGCTGGATTCTTGAGTGAACAGTGGGATTTGCTGCTGGCCGCTGCCTGTCTGGAACCTCCTGCACTTGCACAAATTCCTCTTTTCTATCCCAAGCTGGGCTGTTGTGCTGAGATCAGTTTGAGGTGCGTGTTTAGCGTAGAAATTTAAATGTACTGAGATGAATTTGAGGCGCATGTTTAGCATATAAATGTAAGTGTACTGGGATGAATTGCACTGGGGAGAATTTTGTGGTAGTTTCATGGCTTGTAACAGAACAAAAATCTGATGACATCTGTGCAGCCCTAAGTTTTGGACCTAAATCTGACAAGAATTTGAAATCGGAGCGTGAGGGAAAATTTTGGACAACGACAAGCTCTGAGGCTAGGAAATAATCAGCTAGCCAGGTACAGAGGTACAGGATCCAATATTCACAGTCATCATGAGTATTTTCAGCGGTCTTTCTTTTCAGCTTGGAGCAGGTTAACTGGTACAAGTGCAACTGACAGAATACGAAAGAATCAGGAGGTTTGAATTGGGGCTCTTGTAATTTATTTCCAAGTTAGAATGCGTTGACCACATAGTTTATACTTTTGTGATGCAGGAGGTACCAGATCCAAACGTCTTTTTTGAGCACGCGCTCGGAACTGAGGAATAGCAGGAACTGACAAATGAGATGGTTGTTGAAGTGATGAAGCACTTCCCTCTGTGTCACAGTGCTACTTTTAGAAGAGCACAGGTTTTAATCCTGTCTCCTTCTAAGTATGAACCCTGATTTATTAAGCCTCAATGAACCGCTGTGCCAAGATGAGCATTACTGGCACGGAATACGTGTGGGTGGGGAAGAATCTTAAAACGTAAACTTCCCTTCTTCCCATTTGGAGTGGCAGCCAAAAAAAGCCGCAGTTGGTTGTAAAAAAGGAATTTCAGGGACAGCTGGCTTCATCTCAGCTCTTCGGCAAGGCCTGGGGTGGGGAGTGACAAGCTGAACAGTCTCCACCTCTAAGAGTAGTATTGCAGAGTCATGTGGCCAGAGTCACTTCCTAAGAGTTCTCTTTCTAGTTAATGGTTTTTTCACTGCTTTATTTTCCTGAAACTCATTAAAAAATAAAGCTTGCTGTGAACTATATTGGCCATGAAATAATGGCTTTGAGTAAAATTGCAAGATCTGTCTAAAAATACATTATTTTTTTATTTAAAAAAGTATTTCAAGATTTTTTGCAGAATCTTGTTTAAGGTTGGCTGTACTACTGAACAGTTTGGAAATTTATCTCAATTTTCTCATCAAAGCAGAGAACTTGAATTTTCAGAAGCTCTTTTTCTTCATAGTTGAGCATATTTTTGGAGCCTTAGCTTGTTTAGGAAATATCTTTCACGGTATATTTAGGTTCTCTGGTCACTTAGACAAGATTTTTGGATCATGTACTCTGTACTGTATCGCAAACAATGAAGTAACTTCTATTTGGTTGAAAAACACCAAACCTTCGAATTTGAGAAGCTAATGTTTGTGAGTGACATCAGGAATTCTGTGTCTTGTCAGGAAAAAGTCCTTTTATCTGTGGAACTGCATTCTTTTTAAAAATACAAAAGTGAACGTAGCCAAGTAAACCTGCAAGGCAGCAGATGAGGTAGAATCTTAGCCTGATGCAGTTTGGCGGATCAGTGAGTCTTCTGTTAGCTGCTTTGAATTTTGTATTATCCCTAGAAAATTCTAGTACTCTGAGTTGGTTATATGTTGTTTCTGTCTGAAGCTAGTAATTACTAGTTCAGTTTAGCTACTCTTTCCACAGCTGAGTGTCAAAATATCAAGCAGCATGCATTGTTCCAGTTGTCTTTGACCCTAGAAACTATTTGACTTGACAAAAAGTATTTAAGAAAAAAACCCCAACCATCACCACCAAAAAAAAACCCAAAAAGCAAACCCAAAAGCCACACAAAACAAACAAACAAAAGAAATGAAGATTAAAAAATGATTGTTTCTGAGGTAAGCTCATTTGGTAGAGCTGCTGATTTTTATTTTTTTTTCTTGCTGGTAGCACACTATCTCAACAGGCTTTTTGAACACCCAACAGTGATAATTTTGTTTTATCAATTTTTGCAGGATATATGCTTGAACCAGATCAAGAACAGAGACCTGATGTCTTTCAAGTATCTTACTTTGCCTTTAAACTTGCCAAAAAGGATTGTCCAGTGTCTAATATTAATGTAAGTAGTCTCTGATTTGTTTTTAATTTTCCTATTTTCAGTGTATTTTGTAGGTGGCATTGAGAAAAGTCTGGCAAATCAGGCAAGACAGGTGATTTTAATTTCTTCATAAACCTGCCCGTATTTCCATGTGAGTCTGAACTTTCTCCCAGAGATCATCTCATCCAGATCTAATTACTGTGCGATGGAATTTGAGGGCCCATCAATAATGTTCAGAATTATGAAGTCATTTTCAAGATGGGCATCAGGAAAAATTGATCTCAAAATTCATTTTGGAGCAAATGTCAGTGATGGTAAAGTCTGCCTTGGGAGGCTGGCGAGTAAACTTACTGAGATCCCTTTCAATTCCTGTATCCTGACTTAGGTAAGGAGGTAGTGCATATGTAACTAGAGATAAGCTTGGTAAAATGTGGTTTAGGTGAAATGTAATTAAATCAGGAGTTTAACTGAGATGGGGATGAGTTAAAGGGCCACAGAAGCTTCGGTGCTGCTGATTTTCTGGAATTTGGGCGGTGGTGGGAGAGCTGAGCAGGCTGAAAGACTTCTGTTGTTTCATCCGAAGGTGAGGCTTTTATTTTAGCCTCAGGTTGAAGAATTGAAACAGTCTCTCTTCTGTGCAGTTACAAGAAAACATTTGGAGAAAAGGTTTTACTTTATTGTTGATAGTGAAGTATGAAGTGAAGTAGTTGACAGAAGAGTTCAACTAGAGATAGGAGAACATAGATCCTGTTAAATTAAAACACTTTTAATCTGCAGCTGTGTAAGTTCTGCATGAAGCCTTGTAACATGAAAAACTTGAAGCCAAGTGTTCTTCTTCAATATGTAACGATTTTTTTCTTTCAGGATTTCATTTTTTTTTTAATTTATTCAAATTTATTTTTCCCAAGAATTCTCCTGTCCCTTCCACTCTTCCTGAACCCATGACAGCTAGTGAGGCAGCTGCTAGAAAAAGCCAAATAAAAGCAAGGTGAGCAGCAGATGTGGATTGACTTTTTGGGGGCGAATAATATTACGCTACCTGTTTGTCTGAAACCTGTTTTCATATACTTGTTCATAAATGGAGAATTATCTTCGCAGAAGAGCTCATTGCAATAAACTGTAATTCTAAGAGCTTCAGGTCTTTCTTTGGATTCCACTCCATGGCTTTGTTTCATTGTATTGAGACATTTTAAGAGACATACTGTGTCTAATTTGAAGAGGAAACAGTCTTTTTTTTTTTTTTACTGAGTCTTTTTTCTGGCAAAATTTACTGTTTTAGAATAACGGACACTGTTGGACCAACAGAAACCTCAATTGCACCACGACAAAGACCAAAGGCCAACTCAAGCACTGCCACTTCTAGTGTGCTGACGATCCAGAGCTCAGCAACTCCCATCAAAGTGCAAGTTCCTGGGGAATTTGGTAATCGTGGGCAAAAAGGTAACTTAACAACGTCTAGGGAGGGACCAAAATAACTGAAGAATGGATTTTAAATTTCTTTTCCTTCTTATTCTAGTAGAGATTACATTTAAAACACAATGAATCTGGGTTTTTGTATATGCCAAACCCCAAATATTCATCTTTTCTGAAAGATTCTAAATGTACAAGTAGTAAGTTTGACCAGGTGTCTCAAACACTTAAGTGCAAGTTGTTGGCACATGCAGGTATTTTTTTCATTGTGCTTAACACTCATTTTGAACTAACTTTCCTACAGCGAACTGAGAGAAGTTCACGCTCAGTTTTGACTTTCAGATAATTAATGACAAGTACTGAGCTTTTCTGTAAACTTCCCTAACAATTGACCGATGAATTTCCCATCGTGCTGTGGCTGCAGTAGAGGAGCAACAGAGAAGTAATTGAGAGGGGTGCGATCGAGTGAAAAGGATTTTCAGTAAATCCTCTGTGAATTTTCCTCATTCAGAAAGAGTTATGGCTCCAATAAGTAGTCACTTGAGTAGTTTTCACCTGTATTTGGAATGCTTTCCTAGTTGCCCTTGGTGGTGAGGTGTCTATTACAGTACAGAAGTAGCAGCTTCAGGGACGGTGATGGGAAAGCCTCGGGTGAAAAGGCCACTGAGAACCTTTGTGTCCCAGGTGCAGACTTTTCCTAAACAAGTATCCAAATCCCATCTGACTTGGAAAGCTTCTTCTGTTATGACAAGGGACGGATCCCTCCTGGGCACTTGAGAATATAAACACAGCATGCAGGAGAGAGGCGTGTATGTTGCTAACTGCTTGCTTAAAAGGCTGCAGAAACAATTGAATGGCAAAATTAGTCAAGCGTTCCCCTCGAGGGAGTTGGACAAGTGAGCCAATAGTTTCCTTACATAAATAAATATCTAGTTTGCGTCGTACGCGTACAAAATGATATAATTAGAGAGTTAGGATTTGAGATAAAAAAGGTACCATTTAAGTGTTGGCCAAGTCTTGAGTCCAGCTTCCTCTTTTGTGAGACCGAAGGAAGCTTCGTGAATCTCGCGAGTCTGAATCGTGCTTTGACGGGCCTTGTGGAAGTGTTTTCAGAGAAGTGACCTTGGTGTCTGCCAGCTGGACTGGCTGACGAAGGGGGAAGGGAAGTTTACAAGCCGTTTCCCCTCCAAGTGTTTCTGAAGAGGTAAATTGCCAGGGAGCTCTGTAGCTGGCCTGCGGAGCTCAGTCTGTCAGCAGTGTCGCCTGAATGTCACAGGAGCCGCGCGAGCGGGACACGGCCCGGAAGCCCTGTCGTCCCAGGGGCCCAGCCAGCACCCCCCGCCCCAGCACCGGGTTCTCCAGCAGCTGCAGCAGGGCGACTGGAGGCTGCAGCAGCTCCACCAGCTCCAGCACCAGCAGCCCCCTGCGCTTCAGGACGCTTACCTTCAGCAGGTACGAGTCAAAACCCCTAGAATAATTCCCGAGACGCGTGTTATGCTCGTTCACAACACTTGGAATCCTGTGCTGGTTTTAAAAAGTCCGTGGCTTGCTTGTTTTTCTTGCTAGGAGACAGAAAGGGATCGTGGCTCCTGCCCCTGCTTTTTGCCTTTGGTTTGGCCCTTCATAGGCACCACCGTGTTTATCCTAGAAAGTAGTTTTCTAGTTCTGTCTTGGTTCTGCAGTTCAACCCTGAATCCCAGCTTGCTTTCAATCACCACCATGTGTCCCGAGTAAAGCTGTGTGCGCGTGTGAACGTGCTTGAGGAGAACTTTAGGAGTTGTCTACGTGAGGATGCTCTGCTTTCAGTAGATGGGTATGCCTACACAGAGTAGGATTTTTTGCAGTTCCTGCTTTCTTCAGTTGTTCTTGGTCAGTGCAGAGCTTCCTTTTTGTTGTTTGTTTCTCCTTGTTGCTCTGTCCATCTGGATTTTTCATGGATAATATATGTTCTAGCATTGTCCAGTTTGCATATTGTCAAGTATAATCACCTAGGCTGCATAGCATAACTAATTGTGACTAGAACAGAACAGCAACTAGGTCAGAGAACTTTCAAGTCCTGCCCAAGACACCTTTTGCTATTCCACTTTTTTTTTTTTCCTATGTTGAGACATTTTATTCTTTAAAGCACAGCTGAATTATTTTTTAAAAGAATTCAGCACTGGTGAAAATTGCGGAAGCTGGGATATTAATTGGCTTGCCTTAGTGCTGAATATATAGTCTAATTTTTTGTTAAAACAGGCTGGTATTAATTGAGGAAGGGGATTAAAAAAAGAAAGGAGAATCTTCCAAACACAGAGTCATTAAAATGCAGTGACTGAGTTGCAAGCTGATTCCTGGTTATTCTCAACTGAGAAATGCTGTTGAGTCACAGAAGCGATATTTTAATTGATGCTGCTTCTAAGTATCTGGCTATTCCTAAAGCGGGAATCATGACTTCTGAAAGCTATTTTCTTCTTTTTAATTATAGTACCAACAAGCAGTGCACCAGCAGATGGTCCAGCAGCAGCTGCTGATGCAGTCCGTATACCAGCAGCAACCCTCCCAGTCCCAGTATCCCGCTATGGTATGTCAAGAATGGAATGTCTTAAAATACCTGCTGTCTTTGAGTCTGTTGTGGAGATGCAGTAAGAGCAGTCTGTGAGTGGTTCTAATGCATTGCACACATGTGAAATAGTGTTTAGTTCAGCAGCTAAAATGATATTAGGTTGTGAAAGAAAAAGTTAAGCTTTTACAGTGAGATTTGGGTTACTTGGAGTTGTATTTCTGTATTAATCACCTGGGATATAGCATAAAATTCACAAAGTAGGTGCCTACTAATTCGGTTTCCAGTAGTGACACAGTGGAGAGCGTATGTTACGGTGCAAAGTGATAGAAGATACAGTGGCATCAAATTCCTACTTTAAAAGCAAGGAAGTGAGCAGACATGACTTCTTTTATTTATTTTTTTTTTCCAAAAGTCAGGAGAAATTGTCCTGAAATCTTGATTATTAGCATATAAGAAGAGGCTATGATGGAAACTAGCTCAGTAGCACACGCTTAGGTTGCAGTAGGTACAGAAAGCTAAGTGCTAGTATGTGCTGGAAGACAAAAATGGTACCACTGGCCTGTGAGGATGGTTTCTTACCGCTCCTGTGATGGACAGGTCTGGCTTCTTGCTTCTGCTGAAGCTAGCAAGCTGTTCTGGAGTGTGGTGGTTGAGTGTGCTTGGCTGCAAGACCAGTGTTGTCACTTGGCAGAGGAGATGGGCGCTGGCCCGTGCGAGTTGGAGTGAGATGATGGTTGCCTCCCATAGGTGCAGCAGTACCAGCAGGCTCTCCTCCAGCAGCAGATGCTTGCGCAGCAGCAGCAGCAACGGTCGCAACAGGCGCAGTCTCCAGAATACATCACTTCTCCACAAGACTTCTCACCAGCCTTAATCTCCTACCCTGGGTCACTTCCAGTGCGAGCTGGGGCAGTGGCAGATTCAGCCTTCCCTGTGAGCAGGTGAATACTCTGGTACAGATGTACCCAAGGGTTACTTACTGTGTACATTCCTAATGGCGATGAGCACCGCTGAATCCTTTCCTCGGAAATTACTTGCTTCAGTATTGCTTAGAGCACTTGGGTAGTTGCCATTTAGTGGTAAAGGACGTTTTGGGAGGCAGGTGGGACACAACTTGTTAACGGATAAGCCTGGGGCGACTTTCTAAAGAGCCTGCCTTCCACCTTTTCTTGCTGGTGGACTCACTCCAGGGACTGTGCTCACCTCTTTGCTGAGGGTAGTCAGTAGCCTGTGTTGAATGAGCTTATGGGTGTGTGGAAGTCCTCTCAAACAGCTTCTTGAGAGGCTTTATAGTTGGCATATCTTTGCTAGGGCAAGGACTGCTTACAGAAATGATGCAATTGAACCGTTTATTTCAAGTGATCCATTTTCCTTTAAACTAGCTTCTGGGTGCTTTTGGGATAAGCTGTTAATGCATGTGTCTTACTTGTATGTGGAATTTTGGTATGTCGTAGATCTTTTCCACCCCGATAAACTGTCCTGTAATGTTTCTCTTTTTATTTGCTTCCATGAACTGACTCTACAGGTCAGGTCTTTCTGTTGCTGAAACCATCACCAGTTACCCGAAGCAGAGCATCAATAACCCGCCTGACATGTCAGGCTGGAACCCGTTTGGAGAGGACAATTTTTCCAAGTTGACAGAGGAGGAGCTGCTGGACAGAGAATTTGACCTGCTAAGATCAAGTAAGGGACACTTGAAGGCTTATTTTGCTTCGCAGTAGAGAAGGGCTCTGTAGTTGCTCGGCGGTTCCAGCGCCTGCCTCGTGGAGGGGCCGCGCAGTCTGTGTACAGAAAATTCTTTCTGAGCATTTGAGGGCGGAGTCGGGCCTGGCTTCTTTCTCTCCTTTCCCTTTCTGAAAACGTGTGCAATAGGAACTCACTGTCTAAACTTGGCGGTTCCTGGCTCAAGCACTGCAGAAACGGTGATATCTTAGCTCTTCGGTATTGCTTGTGTGTCACCTCGATTGTCAAGAAGCTCTGAACAGCAGAGGTACCTTGTCAGATAGGAAGAGGAGTTTGGCTGCTTGCTTCGTTCCTTTCCAGCTACTTTTTTTCTTTCACACCAGAGCAGAAGATTCTGTGGGTCTGGTATGTCCTTTGAAAATGCCTGAAAGAAAATTGATCTACTACATTATGTTAATGTTTTGTAATGTCCCTTCTGAGTGGCTGCGTGTAAGGGCTGCTTTATTGTTCTGATATGGCAATAGTTGAATAAACTTTTTCCTCTTGAAGTCGGTTATCTCAATGGTTTTTACTTGGAACACCTTCCTTTTTCTTAATTGCTTAACGCGCGCTCGTTAGATGCTCTTCCGACAACTGGTTTTGTCAAGATCAGATTTATGAGTGAGACCTGTAAGATGTGACAATGTCAAAAACCAGGTTGTATGTAGTTGGCTGACCATCAGCAAGTTCATTGCAATTAAAAATGCGGTAAAGATGAATTTCAAGTGATTGGAAAAAAAAAACAACAAACAAACCACCTACGCCTTCGACTGAGTCTCTTTTTGTCTTGGCTTTCTGTGTCCTTAAATATGGCTGAAGAAGATGTGCATGTTACTTGTTAATCCTTAAGGACTAAAGACTAGGTTAGTTGACTGTTTTAGGTTTTTTTCTGAAACTTTAGTTGATTGTTTTCACTTGTATCCCGAGTTGATCAAATAAGACTCCTGGTTTTGAGGTGTGGCTGGAGCCCGCACACATTTTGAGTGAAGTGACTTTCCACTGCCTGGGCGAAATGGGTAATGTACCAGCTGAAAAATAAACATTCTTTCCAAATCCAAGTTTAGAATCTGAACTTTAGTAGTGAAATTTAATATCTTCTAGGCATGCTGCTTCCAAGTGAAGCTTAGAAGTCTTGGAAACAATACACTCTTGAATCTGGAGAAGGTTGACTTGAACCAAAAGCTCAGCACGACATTACCCATTTCTAGAATCTTTGCTGGACTGCTGCGGACTGTAGTTATGATAAATTTCAGGAGATTGTTTTGGTTAAACCACGTGTTTTAAACAAATATAAAGATAGGAAAAGATACTAACCAAGGACTTGTTTCAAATGGCTTAACAAAAAAGCTGTAAAATGCTGTTCAAGAAATAAACTTGCCTGGAGTAGCTCCATAGGCTGGTTCTAGTAAGCTGGGGAAATAAAAAAAACACAGAATTGTTCTGCTTGGAAGATACCTTTGATATCACAGAGCCCAAGCGTTTCCCCATCCCTGCCAGGGCACCCCTGAGCCCTGTCCCTCAGCACCACATCTCCACGCCTTGGAAACCCCTCCAGGGATCATGGGGACTCCAGCCCTGCCCTGGGCAGCCTGGCACAGGCCTGGACAACCCTTTTGGAGAATTTGCTGAGTTGGATGCAGACGGTTCTAGACTTTGTAAAGACTGGAGTTAACTGGGAGCTCCGTGCCACTCACTGGTACCTCTTAAATCTCCAGCAGACAGACCACTTGACTACTGCTGTCATCCCATTGCCCAGCTTTTGGACTACTTAAGTGAAAATCTACTTAGAGATGTTGTCAACTTAGACATCTTTTGGGCTCACCTCTTCGTAAAGATAAATCGATATGCAGAAGAGCTGAGTGTGACAATAAGCTTCATATCAGAGAAGTAAACACTAGCGGTTTTGCTTAGCAATAACCAGCATTAGGGTGTGTTTGGTCACTAGGACACAGAAGAGACACAACTAAAATAGAATGCCTGGCTTGACCGGTAGCACACTAGATGGCAGAGTTGTTTCTAGGTCACCTCAGAGGCAGCTACAGCTTTTCTGAGGCCCTTTTGGGTTGATTTGTTAGAGGCCCAGTGGAGGAGAGCACTGCGGGGGGGTTGTGTGTGTGTGCTTGTTGATATGTACACATCAGAGACTTCAAAGACCTTTTAACTTTGTAGGTTTGTTCTCTTTTTTGTTTGTTTAGCACAACATTCTTAATTTAAAACAAAGATCATATGAACTTAAACTTGCACTGTTAATGCCTTTACTGCAGTCAAAGCTGAAATATTTATACTTAGTTTAGTCTACTGGTAACTTGCTCGAGCTTAGGCGGATTAGTGAGAAATCGGGCGACTTATTGCACGATTAATGCTTAATGAGGAATTGGGACATCTATTGTATAATTAAGGCTTATAGCTATGAAACTGTCTTGAACTGTGCAATACTTCCTGGAATTTCCTCAGATACATCTTAAGAATCCAGGCCTAATTCTCTTTTAGATGTAGGTTATCTCTTCTGAGAGAAAAACTGCTGTTTAGAGATAAGGACTATTTCCTGCTCCATTTTTGAGCTTACTGTGATTCATTTTGCCATATAGAGGAAGGAGAATTGAGGATACAAGTTGGATAAGCTGTTGAATTTTCTGTTAGTAAACCCCGTTGCTGTCCCATAGTTTCTAACTCTTGTGTAGTGTTATGTCAGTTGGTCTCTTTCAATGTGTGAGTAGCACTGAAAGCATCAGTCCTTCCTTTCCACTTCCCAAAGCCTGGTTTGTACTGTCGAGCTGCTGCTTTATGCATAAATCCAAAATATTGTTAAACCTGTCGAGCGTTTTGAAAGTCCTTGTGTTCATGACATTGACACACGAGGAATTAAATACCCACAGCCTTTGTCAGAGGATGGGGATGTCACCAGTACTTGCCAGACTGGCGTTACCCTTGGATTTCATGCCTTTTCGGCAGCCTCCTGTCGTAGTGTGGGTAGGGATGGGGGTTGCTGTGCGGGTTAATCACCTCTCCTTTCAAGGGAGCTAGCATAGAGCAGCGTCTCTGGCTTATGCTTTGTGAAAGCTTCCATCCTAAAAAGATGAGAGTCGCAGTGAAACATCGTGTGGAACTGGGTGAAGATTTGGGAACTGAGCACCTTTGTGGAGAACTTGGATACGGAGTTATGCCGTGGGGTTCCTGCTCTTGTGTATGCTCTTGTTTTTCTGCTGTTGTCGTCGTCATCTGTATTAATGATGTTTCAGAAGCCACACACGCTGCTGAGATGCTGACAATGTTGTGAGGAAATGGATTTCTTAGATAAAAGAACTCCTGGTTCTACTTAATAGTCTGTGCAGAATTAGGAGCCAAGAAAGCAAAGTGATTTTCTCTCTGGGGAAAAATGCCGGCGCAGCCTGCGTGTGGAATTGCACAAAGCTTCTTGTCAGCCCCAGAGTCACCTTGGAGGCACCTGAGGGTGCAAAGCCCACCGAGCTCTCCGCCCCTCTCCTCTGCTCTATCTATGAAGGAACGACTTGGGCCGTCCATGCAGCAGAGAGCTGTGGTTCTTGCCAGGCTCCCGCTGGGCTCAAGTGCTTCTGGTGCTTCAGAAGGTCCTGAGAGCTGTCTCCTGAGGAGCTTGCGTGGAAACAGCTGGATTCCCTTGTTCTGGTTTGAAATAACTGCAGTTTTCCATGGAAGGGTCACAATGCTGCATGTGGTCATGTCTTTGGCAGCAATCTGGGCAGTATTCTTACAACGATTCACTGAGGGGAAAAAAAGCTTTTATTTCAAGGAGGCTGCATCTGAAGCACAATGATGTTTAATAGTGACAGTCCCACTTGATCTATTTCTGCTTGTACGAAGCTGGAGAATCCATCACTGTCTCTCTTCCTCTCAAACACTCTCTTATAAGGAGAAATGGATCTTGTTACGTGGTGGACAAATGGCACTTGTGCCTCAAGACTGGAAAAATATCTCGTCGTTTTCCAGTAGCCTTAGATTTGATGACTTGAGAAAATTTAAACTTTCTTTTTCAGGGAAATGTATCCCGGTACATCTATGCCTATGTGCCACGGAGGAGCTGAAACCTTCTATTTTGATTTTCCTTGCATGCTTAGCATTTCAATCCATTCTGTCGTCCTCTATCCCTAGCCCTGCTGCTCCAGGTGGGAGATCTGACCATCCCATGGGGGCTTGAACTTGAGTCCTCTTGCATGCCAGCCTGTGCAGGGACTCTACTTCAAGACATTGCACCCTGAAAAGTTACTCCAGAGTTTGATTGCCTGCAAACTGTGCAGTTTTCCTCTGGAGGCAGGACACGGGGAAGCATCCCTCACTCAGTCTGCATCTGTAAAGATGCAAGTTTAATGTCTCTTAAGTGTCTTAAGTCAAAACTAAAAAAAAAAAAAAAAAAAAAAAAAAAAAAAAAGGGGGCAAAAAGCAACCCCTAGAAAAACAACTAGGCAGTTTGTCCCCCAGGAAAAACAAACAAAATCCACAACCAGGAGCCAAACCCTTTCTCACTGAGGAAAGCAAGCGGTGTGAGTAGGACTGTTCAGAGTCAGGACTGAGTCCTGCTGTTGGGTGTGATGGTTTGAGTCAGTTAGTGTTGACTTACTTCAGCATGTGTACGTTGAGGTGAGAGCAACTCCTTCATCTCGGGCACTAGGAACCCTCACCTGGGGTTACATTTTAAGTAAGGGTTGCCTGTAACAGAGCAATTCCCTCTTGTGTTTCTTTGGAATTATTAGGGCACAGTTCAGAGGCGAGTTGTCAAGAAGGTTGTGCTGAAAATGGTGTGGAGGAGCAGCGGCTGGCTGGGGAGACCAAAGCGCTGTGTTCTCCATGAAGGAGGTCGGGTGTTAGCTGGAGGTGGAACACCTTGTTGCAGCGGTGCTGTTCGGGGCGGGGGGTGGGCCTTGCGGGACCCTCGCGGGCTGCAGCACGATGGTTGCGCTGGGTGGTCTGGGTCTTACGTTGACGGAGATGTTAGAGCTCAGGAACAAAAATGTGTATTCACCATTCTTAGTGCTTCCACTTTTTGGCTGTAAGAATCCTGTTGGATGTCTCTTTAGCAGAAAAAATAAATAGATCAGTCTCTTAGGCGCTGAAGACTATGAAACAGACAGGATGTTTCTTGGTATTGTGAGACTCAAATGGGTTTTAATTGCTAACAGATGTTACATGTTCGATTAAAAAGTACTCCCAGCTATTTTGCTGTGATTGTTCCCAGTTATTTTTGTGGTGAAGACTGGCCAAAATTTGGACAAAATGAATGATTTTTTTGTTTCTTTTAGTTAAAAAAACCCCAACACCTCAGGAGTGCAGAGGACTAATAGTTTCTGTTGCAGAGAGCATAGATTGCGTATAACCCGTATCAGAGATCCTCATTTCAAGCCTTCCATCCCCAATTAAGCGCTGCTCTCGATGGGACAGGGGGGTCGAGAAGAGCCTTGTGCAGGTGGATTCTCCTGAGGGATCAAGAAGTTTATATTGAAGATGTAGGATATCTTTAAAACATGGAGGAAAACCCCAACTGAGAGAGAGTATATTCCTCCCTCACCTCATACAGTAGATATCTTTGCCTAGGCCTAAGACCTACCGTTTTTATTTTATTTTATTTTTTGTTCTGTTTCATTTTGTTTTTTTACAGACAGGCTGGTGGACAGGAGAGCTTCTTCCGATAAGAATGTGGAGCCACATTCTGCTCCACAGAAAAATCCTCCCGAAGACCCCTTTGGTTCTGTTCCTTTCATTTCTCACCCAGGCAAGTTACACCTGTAACATCACTACCTCACATATATATATGTGTGTGTGTGTGTATACATATATATATATATGAAGTGTGTATATATATATATAAAAATACACATATCTGTGTGTCTGTTGAAGTCTGTACATCCAGTTAAATGACCAAAGAATGATAAAGGTGTTGGCTGCCTCATGACAGTAGTTGAAGAGATTTGTTTTTTTCCAATATGTTGATTACCTCCAATTAAAAATCACTTGTGCATCCAGTCCCTGGTACTTGTACAGTGTGCAGACTACGTAGTCTTCACAGTGCAAATACATCGGACCGGCGTGGTGTGAATCGCTTCTGTAAAACCACAAATTTAGCTTTTGCCAAGTGCAGTTTACCCGCTAAAACTAAATTTTGCCGCTTCTCTGTAGGCAGCTTCCAGCTCGTGCTGCTGCTTCAGTTCAGCTCGCCAGCCCAGATAAACCTGTAACCTGCTCCTGCATTGAGTGCATAGTTTCGGGGCAAATTGAGTCAAAATAAACAAAACACCTGATGTTGCTTGTGCCTTTGGAGCGTTGGGGTGGGTTGGTTCTTGTGTTCGCATTTGACTGTTTTCTGTGTGTGGAAGTAAAAATCACTTTGTGTCTGGGCGTTGGCTGAGAGTGTGAAACGGCATCGTCCCACAATTTCATCGCCAGTTTTAACGTACGCTCCGTCAGCACTTGAATGGTGCTTTTGGTGCCTGTGGTAAAGCCACCAGGACAGCTGAGTGGTGAAAAGAGCTCTCATGACTTCCAGAGCCGCTCCTGGGCCTGCTTGAGTTGCGTGGAGAACGCTCGTGCGATCCAAGTGCCTTAACATGTCTTTCAAAAGCTCAGATAACACGTCTTGAAATAAACCACTTGGGCTCCACCTGAGATGGCATCCGAGTTTCCTTTTGCTTTCATCTGGTGTTCCCGAAGCCGGGGCTGCGTGGTGCTCAGCAGAGCTCCGCTGCTGTCCGTAGTGAGCAGGGTAAGGCTGCTGTGTGGTGCAAGGCCATGTGTGGAAACCCCTCTGCGCCCGCGATGCCGCGGCGCAGGTAAACTCTGCCGGGCGCAGTGCGACCTGCTGGTTTGAGAAGGATGAGCTCACCTCCTGCCAGCCTGTCCGTGTTCACTGGTTCCACAGGAAGGCCCTTCTGAAGTCAAGAAAGGTTTGCTGTCGGGGTGGCAGCCTGGTGGGATTTACCCTCGAGTCCTCATGGAAGAGGCCGCTTTGTTTTGTAGCTGAGCCTGAATGGATCTGCAAACGGAGCTGTAGCAGTTCTTCTGAATCCAAGGTGGGGACTATCTGGTGCTTAGTCTCCCGTCTTCAGTATTCCTACACCTGTCTAAGGATCATTGGGTTTTTTTTTTCCTTTCCTCACTTTAGGTCTTAAAAATGTGTTTGCTCATTGCTGTTTCTCAGATAGTTATACTATAGCGTCGATTCTAGTGAATGCTCTCACTATGTTATATTATATATTTTATTTTTGGTACTTGGAATCTTTAATTTTTCTGACATGCTGAAAAGCAAGGGGAGATGCCTTCTTTTAAGAAAAAAAAAATAGAAAAGAATCAAGTTCTTCGATGGCTGAAAAACCAGCCTGCCTGAGAAATGATGTTAATTGTGAGGTGTTACCTGTTTCATTAGAGGAAAAAAAAGAATTGTACTTTTTTTTCAATAGCCTGTTTTTCTGTTGACTGAAAGCTGGAATTTAAACAAGTGTGCATACCGGCTTGATTTCAAGGAAGATATTTTTAATTCTGTATTAACAGTGAATTGCACTTAGCAAACTAAACTGATTAGTCTTTAAATCTGAAGATATGTCTTTTAAAAGTTGATTTGCTTTCCCGATGGAATTGTTGTTGGACATGTCTTGAAGCGTTTTAAGACAGCTAGGAAAAGGAGCATGGTGTTGACTCAGACGTGTTTTATTTCTAGTTGAGGGCTTTCTAGGACAAACTTGGAACACGTGCCTCGGATTTTGATTTCCTCTTGTACTTTTCTGTAAAACAGGTTTGTTCTGGTTTGTTCCTTGTGACGGTACAAGATTTAACTAAGCAGTAAACCACCTGTGTACCTTACTCAGGGCAATCAAGGGAAGGTGACTGAACAGAAAGTGAAAGGGGTTTAGTATTTTGAGCACAATTCCAGCATTTGGCTGAGAGGCTGTCTGGGTCTAGTTAGAGCAGAGGCTTCTCTTCTGTACTGTAACGTGTCTGCCGGATGAGCGTGGAGTGGGTTATCGCCACGCTCCCAGGCTTCTCACCGCTGCATTTTAAGGCAATGTTGATGTTATCAATACAGACCATTTGAAATAAAAAAAAAAAAGAACATTTTACTTGTTACCGTTAACAACAGTTCCTACTGAACGTGCATTTGACTGTGTTAACAACCTTTGAGTTGGAACCGTGGTCTTGCTCTGCTTTGTCTCTCTTGCTGTGTGACGTAGGTCTCGGGTTTGTAAACCTTGCTGCGTGTGGACTGGAGCTGAGTAGGAGCCCCCAGAGTATTTCTTGTGTTTTAGAGGCTTTCAGGGTTCTCTGCTGAAAGCAGCACTTGACTGAATACTTAACTCATTTCTGTCATCTGATGTGAGAGAGCAGCAAGAGGCCGAAGACCTGGTGTCATCTTTGGACTTGACGTAAAGTGCTGGTATTTCAGCAAAATCAGTGCCATGGTGTGTGTTTCCACGTCTCCATGCAAGTGGTGCAAGAAAGATGCAGAAGTTGACATTTGAAACCTTTTATCATTGCTGGAAAGGATCGTGGAGTGCTGCAAGTTGTGAGCCCTTGAGGTTTTCCCCGGGGAGCTGCTGCTGCTGCAAGGATCGCCGGAAAGGAGGACCTGGAACTGACGGACAAGCAGCCTTCCTCCATCCAGAGCTGCTGTGCTTCTCCTTCTTGGGTGGGAACGGAGAGCCAGCAACGCCACGGGTGTCACTGGACGTGCTGTGCCGAGGGCAAACGGGTGTGAAATGAACTGGCAGCTTCCTGGGCTCCTCTTGCTGTAGCTGGTAGGAAACCAGAGCAGAAGCACTTTGGGTCACTCACACTTGCTGTATGTCCTGTTCAAGGTGTTCTCCTAAGTACTGCGTGTCCACTTGCCGTACATGCTCTTTTATGCCTTAATGCTTGTGGAAAATTATAATGGCTTAGAACTTGAGACTTGAACTTAGAAAGAAAATGGGCTCGAGAAAGATTTCCAGTGCTCCATCTGATAGAAACAAAACTACCCTTGCAAACTTCTGAAACAGAAAGATGAAAACAATTAAATAGCCGGTAATGGGGCGCTTAGGACGGGCACCTAACATGTGGGAAATAGATTCTGAGTCTTGAAACACTGGTGACAGTGGAAAAACTGTCTCCTGTGCTCAGCATTTTGGAATGGAAGCTGTTGATTCAAGTGTGTGTGAACCAGCTCGTGCTGTAACATCCTCCGTTATCATCAAATTGAGTGTTTCAGAAACGCGGAAGCGACACGCGTTTGCTGCCGTCTTCAAATTCTAAGAGGGAAGTGTGGTGAATATAGTACGGTTGGCTGTGGAGTTGTACTTGGTGGCCTTTCGACATCTTGCATTTGTTTACACCAATTCGTTCTGGGATTAAACGGGGCTAGATTGCCTTTTGCTTCCCTCAGCTTAGTACTGGAATTCAGGCAAGTAATGAAAGGTTTGAGGTAACTTTCAAAACAATGTGGAGAAGTGGAGATGCTGGAAACCTTGGAATTTCTACAGAAGTGCTGACCTGAAGCATTTGGGGCAATCTCCATGAGCTGCCTTGTGACTTGTCTCGCTGGAATGAGGCTCTAGTTCAGGTCATCTACTTAACTGTTCCACTGAATGTTTGTAAAGCTCATCGTCTGTGCTTCATGCTGCTTCGCAATCAAGTCACTTGTTTGTGGTTTTTTTTTTTTGTCTAACATACAGAGGTAACCCCTTCCCTGTGGCTGTGTTTATGGAGAAGGGGGAGTAAAGCAATTTTAATTCTGTAGCAGCATCCTGCCTTTGAAGACTCGATGGTACTGTAAAATTATCATTACAGGTTTCTGTCTCAGAGTAAGAGCAATTTTGTGGTGTGATGTGTAACTCAGCTGTGTGGATCTGGCTGAAACCCAGCCAGCCGTGAGACAGGGAGCAGTGCAGCGGGAATCGGCCGGAGGCTTGGACACCAAGCACCCGTGAAAGGACTGTGCTGCAGTAGCTGGTGAGGAGCGTTCGCCCTGTTACAGCAGAAAAGAGTGTTCTTCTGGGACGAAGAAATGTGGGTGATGACTCTTCAGTTGGTTACTTTTTGGTCCACTGCTGCTAACAGGGCTTCCAACCACTGCAAGTGTCTGTGCCACGGCTTCGGAGCCCCTGGACTATGCTGGAGCCGGGAGCTTGAAGTGACACACCGCTCGCTACCATTAAGAAGAAATGAAAAACATGAGAACAGGAGTAACAAAAAGACATGACCCAACTTGCTCCACAGCATTAAAAGAGCTTAGCCATCAGTTGATGTTTCTTCAGCAGCTGATCGTCTTGAATCATTTGGTAAATGATGCCCAGACCCGCAGCTTGCTCTGGGAGCTGTACCGTGGTCTAGATTTAGGTCACTCGACAATTAAAATCAGTTCAAATGAATATTTGTACTCAAAAATACTGCTTCTGTTACTCCCTAACCCTTCCTTGGCTCTGTTTTCAGATATAGCTAAAGGCAGGTTCAGGATCTCTCCCTGTATCAAGATAACCTTTAGACTTTAGCTTTTCTCGGTAACGCTGCCAAAGTAACTTGAACTTATTCACACATTGCAAGAATAAATGATAGGTGTGGGCTGTGCCCACGGGGTGCTTTTTATCACAAAAATGATTACGTGATTTATTTTCTTTATTATTATTATTATTTAAATCTTGGAACAATCACAGTCACCTTTCACATTTCTTTTTTTAATAACACAATTCGACCTCTAGACCAGTTATTTGCAAGAATATCGAAGCAATAGATGCCAGGCAGAAGCATTTTGTTCTCCCACTTTTGTCCTCCTTGACAAGAAAGGTGGCAAGCGACGTAAATCCCCCATTACAATGTTCAGCAGCTGCTGCTCTGGCTGTTGTCAAAAGAACGGGTGCAGATTTAGTTGCAGCGCGCCCATAATCCTTGGGCCTGACATGTGGCAAATTGTTCTGAAATGATGGTGGCAGTATGTTACCAATTCGAGGAAAAGCTTAAAGCCCCTTCTGCCCCACGCTGCCGCCACCCCCGCAAGCCCCTGAGCTGATGAACCAGCAGAAGGCCTGTAATTACTGCAGTTGTTAGAGGGAATTCATCCGCTTATAATCGGATGTCTCGAAAAAGAACATCAGAACAGAAAATTTCCTTGAAGATTGGGATCTTCTTATACGATTAAAGATGTTCCACCTGGCTTGCATTTGAGCAAAGGACAATTGTCTCCTACAAGATGCAAACCTGATTAGAAGTGTAGTAATCTGAACAGTACATTACAAACAGATGTTACTCAGTATTTTGTGGCAATTTTTTTATATATATATATTTTTTTTTTTATAACTACATATCTGCTAAACTGCAGCAGTTTAGCTTGAGGAGATTGCATGAAATCAACATGACAGGACGCTTCATTTTGGAAATCTGTTCGGCCAGAGCATTAAATTGTCATTAACCAGAGAATTTTTTTCCCTTTTGGGGCATTAAGTTTCTATTTGTGGTGCTCTTTGTATTTATTTAGTTCACTAACTCCCGCAGGAGTGAGAGAGGGAGAACTGTGATGTGAAAAAAGAATGAAACAATATATTCCTGTTAAGGGTTTAAAACCTATATCTTTATGGAGGGGTTTTTTTCTTTCTTTAGTTTGGTTTTGACACCAGCCTGCTGCAGTTTTTCTCTCTGTTGCTGGGACTAAACCAGAGCCACTGGAGATGAGAAGGTGCCTGCAGAGATGATTTCTTCTCTGAAGGCTGGCTCTGTGGGACTATCCAGTGTTTAAGATGAGTACCTTAGACTAGTGTCTGCCTGGAGCAGGTGGCTCTGGGGGTTAACAAACTGCAGAATAAAGCAAGATACTTGTTCTCTCCTGAAAAATACCTGCGTGGGAGCAGTGAGGTCACCGCTCTGCAAATGCCTCAGAAATAAAAGCGCTTTCTTCACAAGGATGTTGCGGGAGTGGTTGCTGCTCTGAGCATCATCTGCCGTCTGCCATTGGCTTTCCTGCCGAGTTTGTGCCTGGAGGGACATAGGGGCTGGGGCTGAAACTGCGAGAAACATGGAACTGTTGCTGTAGATTGCGAGTTTCTAATCGCTGTGGAACTCACTGTGTTTTCAATAATTTTGAGCCTGTATGAAATACAAGAACGTGAATTTCTTGCCCTGATAAAGAAGTAGTATTTGTAATGGGCAAGGAGATGGTGGACAAAGGGGAGCGTCAGGGCCAAAGAGCTGGAAACTCAGCCACCCTTTGTAGGCAAACCAGGAGTTTGAAGCTGAGGAGCAGTCAATTGCCCGGTGCCCTGATGATGTTACAGCTGGAAAAATAAATTTGCTTGCTCGGGCTTTGCTAGGCCTCGGTATGGAGCTATTTCAGACAACGTTCTCTCGTGATTTACAAGCACCCATGCTCAAGCTTCCTCTTCCTGTATCCTGCCTCCGTCAATGAGTAACGTGCTCAGCGTTTCCCCCGAGGAGTGGTTCAGAGCTCCGCGGGCGTGCAGGAAACGCGGAGGAGCTTTGTCCGTAGCGAGCAGGCAGGCTCCGTGCTCGCCACAGAACATGAACCTCCAGCAAGGGGGATTGCTCAGCCAACTCTTCCTGCCTCCATCCCCATTCCTCTAGAGGTGGTAGTCGCCAGGCTTGGGAAAGGCAGTTCAGGATGCTCATGTTGGTTCCTTAAAAACTTGGTTGTCCGGATGACTGATTCCCAGAGTTATTTGCTGTGTGTTGTCAGTAAGACTTAAGCTCCAGGTGGGTCTGTTAGAGGTGTTGGAGTGGCCGGAGAAACAACTTCATGTGCCATGTGTCGTCTGTCTGGACATCCGCTTCCGAGCGGTGAACATTGCGTGGCTGAAATCCCGTGTTCAGCAAGTCCGCAGCTGTTGGAAGAGTTTGGAGAGGGTTTTTTGGCTCGTTGATGTCCTTTGTGGGTTGTTTTCCAGTGCGTGTGGCTGCGGCAGCGATTAACAAATAATATTCAAACCTTTGGGGAAGTCAGGTAGGTTAGATATATTGTGGTTCAGTTCTTGTCTTGGCAAAAGTTTACTTTATAAGCTGGTTTCTGCATGCGGAAGTTATGTAGAAAGGCGTAATCCTTGGGAGTGTAAATTCACACATACTGGCGTGCATTAAAGGTTTTGTTAGGTTTTGTTTTTTTTACGTAAGTGGTGCTCACATCGAACCTAGAAATACTTTCTTTTTTATTATTCTTTTAAATGTTCAGATGGTATTTATGCGAACAGCGGCGCTTCAGCAAATATGGGAAACAGCAGGATTTGGAAGGTAGGGGGTTGTATAGTCCAGTGCGAAGGCTGTACCTTGGGGAAATCTAAGGCAAGCGGCCGAATAATCCAGATTCTAATTTAGTGGGTAAAGCAAATATGTAATATTTAAAATCACAGCAGATAAGAAGCAATCTGACACCAGAAGCAAAGAAGAAACAGCTCAAAGCCTTAATCACCTGATGGTTTTAGTCGTTCTGGTCATCTCGGTTTTAAATCCATACATGAAATATATTGCCATGGAATTTTTGTTGTTAGGTGTAATTGCAAAAGAGCAAAACAGCTACTGGAGGAACAAATCAGTTACTTAAAAAGGAAGAAACTGCTCTCGTAAAAATATTTTGGTCTAAACTGGTATATAGAAAGGAAAACTGACTTGGCTGGGAAGTTGCATGCTAATTTCTTTCTGGAAGAAGAAACTAGCTGAGAAATTATTTTGTGTAATGTCAGAATGAGAGGGTCAGGAGCTGGATGCTGGCCGAAGATATTTTTCAGAGCAGTAACTGGTGCGCACATCCTGCCCCCCTCAGCCTTTTCAACCCACTGAACGCGTTGAGCCGATGGAATTCCAGCGGCTGTTTAACAGAAGCATAAATAGAAGGTGTTAATTCTTGGTTAGGTGGGGCTCCGGCACGTGGAGAACCTCGGCCGCCTGCTCCTGCCACCCCTTCTGTTTGCTGAGGCAAAGTTCTTACTGCTCCCGGCATTTCTAGGCCAAGCACCCTATGACAGCATCATCGGTGGGTTTTAGGTCTAATTATCAGTAAACAGCGAGGATGAAAGCATTGAAGTTGAAGGAACAGGTACATTTCCTTCCCGTATCAAAAAAGGGATCTGTCAGATCCTGGTTAGTGACAGCCAAACAAGAAAAGGTTTCTCTCAGGCCCCAGTGAAAACAAGAGCTGGTTTGGCCTGAATTGTTGCACTGGAAGGGGCTGAGTGGGGAGCTGCAGTCTCATTGGAGAACAAGACGCTCTCTAAGCTAAGGCAAGGATTGCTTGGTAAAAAAAAAAAATAAAAAAATAAAAGCTGTCCCATGTTAGTGTCACAGAGTGATAGGGAGAGGCTGTTTCTGCTGGGAGCCAGGGGGAGCACTGGGGGGGACCTTTTCGAATGCCCACGTGGCCGTGACCATCAAGCTTCATTCCGAGGGGGGATTTGTGAGTCCAAATGGAGGTTTTGGTCCTTTCTGGGGGGCGAGAGGGAGGGAGTACTTGAAACCACCTGTTGGCAAAGCCCGTTGTCGCTGTGTCTCTATGTCTGTATAGTTGGGTGAGCTGATTCCCTTCTGATCTCCCCGTGGTGGCTGTTTTCTTGCCCGTTTCCCTTCGTGTGGCTCAAAACACGCGGGTTAGGCCAAGCCCCCGAAGCCCTTGTCTCTGCGGTGGCTGCCGGCAGGCTCCCGAGCCCCCTCCTCCAGCTCCTGTAAGGAGGTTTGGTGCTTTCCAGGAGAGGACAGAGAGATCGTGATCTCTTGTCATCTTCCCTGAGCTTGGACAGGAACAAGTCCTCTTTTTACCCAGTCTCTGATTTTCATGGACTTTCATCTTGGAGATGTTGCGTAGGACTTTTGCCTGTGCTGACTGTTTTCATGGCTACAGTCAGAAGTTTATCAGAGCAGAAGCACTTCCAGAAATAGGTAGTCTGCCTTAAAAAAAAATTAAATTAATTCTAGAGCTCTTTGGTTTGAGGAGTGAAGCTAAAAGGTCTAAGTAATGATCAATTTTGAGTGTTGTTTGAAATACTAGATCCAATTTCCATTCATTTCGCTCACTAAGTGCAAAATACGTGTTTGCATCAGTTCTTGGGGTGTGTGTGGAATAAGTGCTGACTTTAAGAGTGTGTTTCAAGTTTTGTTTTGTGTTTTACTCTGGACCTGCAGGTTCCCCTGGCAAACAAGCGGATAACTTGGCCGGCAATCAAGGAAATAACTTAGGGACCCCAACAAAGGCTGGCAAACTGAGCCATGCTTTCAGAGATCCCCGGCCGGCGAGGAAAACTGCGGAGGGACAAGTGACAAAAGGCAGCGACGAGTCGGAGAGCGATTTTGAATCTGATCCTCCTTCTCCCAAGAGCAGTGAGGAAGAAGAGGAACAGGAGGATGAAGAAGTCTTGCAAGGAGAGAACGGAGACTTCAACGATGACAATGATACGGAACCGGAGAACTTAGGCCACCGACCTCTCCTTATGGACTCTGAGGAAGAGGTGGAGGAAGAGGAGGAAGAGAAGCAAAGTTCTGACTCCGATTCTGATCGTACCAAGCGGAAATCTGCGGAAGGGCTCCTGAGCAGCAGGTTCAGAGACGGCGTGGGCAGCGGTGAAACGAAAGAGCCCGGTTCAATGCATGTATCCTTCCCTCAGGCACCAAGTACTGTACTCAAGGGGAACCCTGGCCAAGAATTCGATGTGTTTGGGGCAGTGCCTTTTTTCACTCTGCAGCCTCAGGCAAGGGAGAAGATGGACAAAGATGTTTCTTCTCAAACGGCTTTTCCCAGCCTGAACCAAGAGCAGGATGACTTTGATGTCTTCACAAAAGCCCCCTTCAGCAGGAAGGTGTCTCAGCAAGACGGCCAGCTGGCGGGAACCGAGCCTCTGCTCTCCCCCACCTCTCCACGGAGCGTTGATATTTTTGGCTGCACGCCATTTCAGCCTTCCCTTCTCCCCAAGACCGGTGGGAGCAAAGAGGACCTGTTTGGGCTGGTTCCCTTTGAGGAGATCACAGGGAATCAGCAGCAGCAGCAGAAGGTGAAGCAGCAGCGTAACCTGCAGAAACTTTCTTCCCGCCAAAGGCGCATGAAACAGGAAGTCTCCAAGAGCAATGGGAAGCGTCACCACGGCACCCCGACCGCCACCAAGAAGGCGCCGAAACCGAGCTACCGCACGCCGGAGAGAGCCCGCCGGCACAAGAAAGCGGGCCGCAGGGACTCGCAGAGCAGCAACGAGTTCCTGACCATCTCGGACTCCAAGGAGAACATCAGCGTGGCGTTGACCGACAGCAAGGATCGGACCAACCCTCTGCAGACGGACGAGAGCCTGCTGGATCCCTTCGGAGCCAAACCCTTCCACCCGCCGGACTTGCTGCGGCACCCCCAGCACCAGGGGTTCGGTGATGGCCGCGGGGATCACGGGGCGGTGGTGGTGGCTGGTAGGGCGAGGCAGAGCTCCTTGCACGGAGCCCTCCACGGCGGCGACGGGCTGAAAACCGATGACTTTGGTGCGGTGCCCTTCACAGAACTGGTCGTGCAGAGCGCGCAGGGCCAGCAGCAGCAGACGCTGGAGTTAGATCCCTTCGGAGCAGCTCCCTTTCCTTCCAAACAGTAAATGCTTCCCAGGGGCTCTCCCCTCCCCCACCACTCTGAGTTACTTACTAGAGGTTTTAATTAGTGGAGTAATTTGTCTGGTCGAAGGGACAGTTGGTTCAAGTTGAAGGAGGTGAGGCCAGCTTGCACAATGAAAAGTAGAACCACAGAAAATCTGTATTAGGCTTTTTGGGAGAAAACCAGAAAAAAAAACCCAGGAGCATCCTTTTGTTGGGACAGATGGGTCCCAGAGCAAAAGGAAAACTTGGGTATGAGTTGTCTGCCCCAGACTGTCCCCAGAAGATGATGTCATTCTCCACGTTTGCATTGCCTTCTCAGACCCTTGGGATGGGCTGGGGTGGAGGGAGGGGGACGGGCGGAGGTCACAGGAAGGACGTTTTCCATACGTCCGGGTGGGCTGGCGGAGCTGCCCCAGTTCTTTGTGTCTCGGCTGCAGGAGACCCAAGAACCAAAATGTACTAATATCCAGATGGATCTGCTGGAAATAGTCGAGTCTTTGCTTCCTAGGTGAAAACGACCTTTGTTAATCATCAAAACAAAGCAGCCAAGTGCTCCAGGGGCTGTGGCCCAGAATTCCAGAGCGCGGCTACAGCTCGGGACCTTGTAGACATCTATGCAGCTGCAGAGACAAAAGGCAGATTATTTTTTTGGTGTGCCTAAACATTCAATTTTTTTTTCTTCTTTTTTTTTTTTTTTTTTTTTTTTTTTTACAGTAAGTGCCATTAATATAAAATAGCGAACTGGAATTACAGAGCTAAAAGTAAAGCTACAGAGAATATAATGGTTTGTGAGACAGAAAGCCTCGGTGTAGGGGAGTGAGTGAGCAGGGAGGCAGCCGGTGCTCGCAGCGCTTGGACCGCTACTCACGTGCTGGGGAGAGAGGCTGGGTTACGCCAGGAAATCGTTTGGCACGCGATGGAGTATTTCAGGTGACTTGGACAGTTGACTGTGAGATGCAACTGTCAGATTTATTTGATTACGAATTGGGATTTTTGTCCGAAAACACCTTTTTCTTTTCCCTCTGGGATTTATATTGCGAAGCAAACGTGTATTCTTTCAAAGCTGTTGTTTTGGTGTTTGTTTTTTTTTTTTAAAACAATAATAATTTTATGAAACAACTGTAACCTAATGTTCTTTTAAGTTCTGACGAATCTATTACTGTACTGAAGTGTATTTTCTAAGAAAAAAGTTTTGCTAAATGCACTGAGCTTTGCAGAAACTTCTCTGACCCCGGCTTTGTGTCAGAAGAGAAGCGGCAAGCGGCTGGTAGCTCGAGAAGCTGCATTTCCCACCACGAAGCCTTACGGGCAGGACCCCCGGAGACCTCAGAGCTTGGGAGCCAGTCAGGGATGGGCAGGTGATGGGAACACAGTGGTGGAGGACAAGATTTCCTTGCAGCCCGTGCGCTGTCGGCACTGTGAAGGACGGTTCCATCGGTTGGCCTTCTTTCTGTGCTGGCCCTAAAGAGGGAGTGGAAGGAGGTTCCTCTGCTCTTAAGTTTCTGTCTTGCTCTGCTGAATGCTGATGAGTAGATACCTGGGTGCTTATACGTGAAGGACGTGTTTGTGGTTGTGAGTCCCCTCCTTTCGCAGCCAAATGAAATATTTAGGGTTGTGCTTTTGTTTGTTTTTTTCCTAAGTCTCCTGCTGGTTACACAGTTGTCCTGGTGGGAGGTGGATCCTTCCAAAGGTTTGTTGAAAACAACATGTTAAAAGCAAGTCACCTGACCCCATTGCGGGTGGGTGTGATAAAAGGCTCCCTGGGGCGTCGGCGAGACTGCTCCCCCCTGGTCCAGGCATCAGCAAGTGGCTTGTACCTCGCTGTGCACCTTCGTCATCACCTTGCTGTCCCTCCTTCCCATTTTCCTCACAGGCTGCAGGTGAAACGCTTGTGCCCTGCTCGGTTCTGCAGGGCCTCTCCAGGCTGAGAAGTGAAGCTCTTAGGAAGTTATGAGTAGAAAGGTTTCGAGTCTCTGCACAGGCATTTCCTAGCCTTTATTACTGCTGTTCTCACTGGGGCAGAGTTCGTGCCAAAGGCCGCAAGGAGTGCACGCCACGTTTTGTAGCATTTTCTGATACTCGGGTTAACTGGTTTGGGGCTTTTTTTTCTCTCGTTTTTTCGCACGTGCTTATGAACCTGCCTTCCTGCGGTTTCCTTCTGCCCCCTTCCGTGAGGTTGGTTTGGTTTTTTTTGGCAGGGGTTCTGTGAGTGGTTGTTCTCCAGCACAGGAAAGCTGAAGTTGCGTGCAGAAATGAGAGGCAGGAGTGTGAGCCCAGGTGACTGGAGAGCTGGCGTAACGCCTCTTATGGCCGACGGTAGTTGCTTTCTAATGGTCTTAATGAACCTGCTCCTTTGTATTCCAGCTCTGAAACAGTTTCTAGAGTAAAAAATTATTTGATCCTTCCTTGTGACTGAGGGGGGACTAGTATGCCTCACCAAGCTGACTTTGCATGTTACGTGCGGTTTATATACGGATAAACCCACGCTGGGGTTTGAGGTCCACTGCTCCACAGAGACGCCACGCGGTACTGTCGGGGGAACGCCGCCACATCCTCTTGCTTTTGTCCGGTGCGTGCTCACGGGCGTGTTTGGCAGGGAGCCTGCCCTGCCCTTACCTGAAATTCAGGACAGACATCGCAGCGCTGGGCGTGCCCCAGCCCGTCTGGGAGGCCAATAATGGCAAGGTAAGCGGCTTCCAGATGAAAACATCACTGGATTTTTACAGCTTTTCTTCCAGTATGTTGAGTGAGTGAACCACTAGAACCCAGCTGCTTGGGAGAGGGAACCTGTCGAGGTACTAAGAAACTCTTCATGGTTGTGGTTGTTGAGAGAAAAATGAGCCAGTCGGGTTTCTGTGCAGGCACTGCGGCTTTGGCCGACCTGTGTAACGTGGGACCTGTGACCACCGGCCGCGGGGGAGATAACTTTAATCATTCTGGGTGTCCCAGTTAGTAAAACCAAGTACTGTGAAAATTAAGTTGATATATTTGCTACTGTGAGAATAAGAGTTTATCTGGAGGTCTTTGGGTTTGTTTTTTTTTATACTATAAAGTGTATTTTTATATATGAAAAGTATATATAAAATATACACCTGCTCGCACACATCACGTATCTCTTGGAGTTGCCGTGTCTTTAGTAAGGCAGCAGCCACAGTCACTTCCGTGTGACCTGAGGCAGTGAGTACTAGTGAAAGGGGCAAAAGGAACAAACCAAAAAAAGGTGCCAAGGGTGGCTGCTGCCTTACTTTTCCGTAGTGCTTATTTCAAAAGGAAAATCAAGGAGGTTGTGTGTACGGCTAAATCTGTGATTAAGGCATCACCTAATATTTAAGAGCATAAAATCTGTTTCAAAATTGCTGGCATTCAGCTTTTAAGTGCACTTTCCTGAACTGCACTTCCACTTCTTGTTAGAGTTCAAGTTTCTAAAGCTTTCTTTTTTTTTTTTTTGTGTACCACTAAACAGAAAACTTTTAACTTTTTTTTTTTTTTTGGTGAAACCGATGTACGTCAGCAGTTGTTAAATAAACCAACGTGCTAACGGTGACTTGGCAGACCTCCTTAAACGTTGCTTTATTAAGTGTTCACATTGAGGCTTTAATCTAGTCACAATAAACGATGGTGCTTCTGCCCATTGCTTTTTGTGGCTCGGGGCTCCCGATGGTCTTTTACAATACGTGTCTTTGCTGCCCAGCCATCCTCACGTCGCAATGTGAGAGGCCAGAATGATGCTACATAAACATCCAAGGAACTGGAATTTATTTACAGGTTCAGTATGTACACAAAAGACCATCATGCAGCTTGATAAGTTTTGTCAGGTTAATAAAAAACGTACGGCTTTACAGTTTCCTTACCCAGTGGAAACTGCCAGAGTAGTGAAGAGTTTACATTTAAAAAAAAACCCCAAAACATTAGCAAACTCTCAAGTCAGTATGATTTGGATACACAAACACATTCCTCAGATCACATAACACTGGAAACAGGCTGCTGTACTTGCAGGTTCCTTGGCAGGCGTCAGTAGTAGGAATTAGTGCACTTGAAACTTGCTTGGCTGTCAAGTATTTAAAGAAAATAATTAAAAATCAGTGTTAACACTGAAAGGCTCAAAGGTCTGGGAGTTGAATCTTAAATGCAAAGGCAGTTCTTGCCACTACTTGATCCTGGAGTTGAAAAAAAAAACAAAACAAACAACACAACCTTGGGAAGAGGCAATGGCAGAACATTAAGGGCATCTCGTGCGCGAGGGCGGCTCCGAGCGCGGCCGCCTTGGGTTTTCCTGCCCGCTGCAAGGCCACCCTAAGACAACTGGTTTGGCCTCTTCCAAGGCCCCGACCAGCCGGCCTTCAGCTGGCTGTTGTTGGGCGATGGCGGAAGAGGAGTGAAGCAGGTAAGGAGGGGAGGTGTAGGGCGGTCAGCTGGGACAGCCGATACTCCCAGACCGGAACGTTTCTGCCTGTAGTCCAAGCAGAAACCGTTGGGGTATCTCCTGCTTCCTAACGGTCATGTTCTTCCGCAGCTCTGGTCCTGGCCGCGAACCCCTTGCCGTTAGCTCCGAATGAGCCTTCCAAAGGGCCGGTGCCGACTAACCCTGGACGGCACAGAGCAGCAGCAGCGTTTCCTCCCACTGCTCGACTGAACTGTAAACACAAGCACAGCTGCTGGACAGAAGACACTTAAAAATGTTGATTCTAACTCAAAAAATCCCAGTCTCCTCCGGTTTGAAAAGCTGGCACCTGTGGGCAGCTCCCTAACGACCCTCCTGTTCTGTGTCTCCACAGGGGTGAGTCGATGAGACAAGGTGCTAAAAGCCAAGGCAAGGCTCTGCCTGTGGCCAGCTCCCAGCAGGCAGGCATTTCGGTCAGCAGCTCAGCGAGGGCCGCTGGATACAGCGTGTGATCCAAGGCCAAAGGGCGGTGATTCGGCTCCCTGGCAGCTCTGCTGCTCGAGGAGGGTGTGTTATTTCATCCTGTTCAACAAACATCACTTAATTTCTTAGCAGCTCCCCTGATTGGAAGCTGGTAGCCAAGGTGAACAGCCAGGCTTAGCACTACTCCAGAAATTATTTTAGAATACTAATGCCAAATTATCGAGGAGATTGAGAGAAACTTTTTGAAGCACTGCCCCTATTGGGGGGAGGCAATTTTGAGTGATATGTGATCTTCTCTTCCAGAAAAGGGAAAAGAGCTTGTCCAGAAAAAGTTCACAGGAGTCCACTGGATTGGCTTTCGCACGTTCCCGTGGCGATGCGGCAGTGTAAGCGCGTCACACCGACAGGCTCTGGGATTGGATCCCAGACCAGGCCCCACACTTACTCTGTTTTCACAAGCACGTGGTCAGGTGCAGTTATTTAATTATGCACTTGAACAAAACCTGAAAACCCGGTACCTGGGCCTGTTAGCTCAGCAAGGGCAATTGCTTCTGTTGTTCATGTTCACCAAGCCAAAAAAAAATACTGCTGTGATCCGAATGCCGAGTTTGAGAGCCCACTTTTCCACTGCCCCATTCCGGGAGGACCTGTTTTGTACTTGCTTGCGGAACAGGCCGTGTCTGTCAGATCGCAGGAAGCGCTGCTGGTTTCTTCAACAGCATTTGTCCCGGTCCTGAAGTCCGAGAAGGAACAGCCACCATGCTCAACTTCCTCGCCCCGCTAGTGGGGTGAGGTCCAGACCCTCGAAGCCAGAGCTGTCATGGCAGTGCCTCTGAAATACAGCGGTGTGGACACGAGTCGAGTCGCTTCCTCTGCAGATGAAACGATTGACTCCGTCCCGACTGCCCCAAAGTGCAGACAGATGCTCAGCCAGCCAAAAGCCTGACCCAAACCTGGGGAAAAGGCTGCCTGGGGAAGAACACTAACGATGGCCTCAGGTTATGACAATTGTGTAGCAGAGCTGAAGGGGACCCGGCAGAGTTGCTGTGAACCTCTGCTCAAGGGCACTGAAGCCTCTGGAGCTGGCGGGCGGCAGCAGTCAGCAGAGATCTCACCTGCTTTGTTCTCGGCAGCGAGTGCTGCACCGGTCAGCCCTTTCCTGGGGCAAACTCATTAGGAGGGTGACTGAAACTCGTGACAAGTTAAACCCAGGACTGTTGAACCCTCCATTGGTGAGAAGGTCCTACTGCCAGGGGTAAGAAGAGTGCTGTACCTTCTCACAAGTCCGGGCCGTGCTGGGGGCAGGGCTTGCTGTGCCGATACTGCATGATGTACACGGTGGACTGGTGCCACCAGTACAGCATCACCACCGCCAGGATATGCCAGACTTGATGGCTTGAGCCGAGGTAGTTCAGCTGCCCTGGAGGGGAAGAAAGAGGACGAGGGGTGAAGCTGTTAAATTTGGCAATAGCTCCAGCAAGGCCACGAGCAATCCGTCTCCTCCAAAGCTCAGCTCTACGCAACAGCTGCAGGGAGGCAGGAAAAGTTCTTTAACGAACTCGGTCAGAAGTTGTCTGCTGCCTTTGGATGCAAACAGACGCAGCATGTTACTCTGTGTGAGGATACTTCACTCGCAACACAGTCAACCTGCTCCCCCACAGCGAGTTCAGGGCTCACGGTGAGGAGGCTGCGGGGACCTTCACTGCAGCAAAAAAAACCCACCCAGAAGAGAATTTCCTACCTGGGAAGTATCTTTCTGGAACTTTGGAAATATAGAAGAGAAAAGCTACAGCGGCGATGAAGTACATGACAGCTACGCGCGGGGCAAACTCCTGCAAAAGAAAAGGAAGCTCTCCTATTCTGACAGGAGGGGAAAACAGGAAAAAAACCCCACAAGTCTCTAAAGACAAAACAGGAAAAGGCACGACTAAACCGAACTGCGCTACGCTGCCTCTGTTGCTGAGAGACTAAAGCCAACGGGGAAGCAAATGCCAGAGTCTGGGAAAATCTGGATGGGAAGCAACTTGTTTTATCACAAGCTCTCTGCTTCAGAGGAGGACAGCTGCTCCCGATCTGGTTTGAAGAAGGTGAGGGCGAAATGCCCAAACGACTCTGTGCGTTTATCACTGTTTCTCCAAGCTAAGCCATCCTGCAGCAGCCCGACTGGGCTCTGCGACGGCTCCCTAGGAAAGGGAAACGCTTTCTTCGGCACAGTGATGTCCCTGCAGGGACTTCTGGGGCGCTCTGACTGGGATACACTTGCCAGCCCCCAGCTGTACCACGCCTGCGCCTTCAGTTTCAGGCCTGGCTATGCTTTCCCTTCTCATAGTGTGGTTTTAAATCTCTAAAGCAAATTTAATTTACTCAACCCATTTGCTGCTTCTCAGAGCAGTTCTACGTGTTTGCATTTGGGTTGCGTGGTCTGGAAGAATCCTGTGCTTTGAGAAACTGTAATTCCCACTGCTTCCCCCTCATAGGAAGGAAGGAAAGGCAATGGGAAATCTGATTTCCTCCTTTTTTTTTTTTTTCCTTTTACCTGTACAATAGATGCCCCGATGCCTCCATTGAGCCACACCCAGTGGATGGTGGGAATAATTCCGTAGCCGGACACTGAGCAAAAGATGACGGAGCGCAGCCTGTGCCACTGTTGCGTGAGGTAACTGGGATGGATCTGAGCGAAAAACACGGCCAGGATCATGGCCAGCACGGTGATCAGGTACACCTGGCGCCAGTACTGCGGGGGGGAAAAAGAAACAGTAGTAGTTTGGGGGTTCTCTCACCATGTGTGTAAGTTAAACTCCGAGTAGGAGGTCGATACTACTGAACATAATGATCTGTCACTCTCCTGTCCTCACCACAACATTTTCAACACGTCTCTGCCTCAGCAGCCCTGTTCAGCCACCCCGGGGCTGCAGCCACAGGTGGCATCCAGGCCTTGGGAGGGAAGGAGAGAGCCCACTCTGCTGCTTCTCTTTTAGGTGAAGAGAAATATTATCTGGTTTGTGCCTCATGTAAGCTACCTCCTGGGAAACATGTCTGGATTATGAAAGGAAAACCTCCATTTGCCCGTCGCTTCCGCAACAAAGTTCTGCTGGCGTCAGAGAGAAGGTGTTTCAGTTTCCGTCTCCTCCTTGGACACCCTGCCACGAATCCCCCTCCAATGGTGCAGAAGCGACGGCAGCGAGCCCGTGGGAATGATGCGTTCCGTGCGCGAGCGCTTGGAACTCACGTTACTGCAGTAAAAGGCGTAGAAGACGCCGGAGACGTAGCAGCCCAGGATCCCAATGGAAATCCCCGCGTAGTCCAAGGCCATCCATCGCCGGCTGGTCTTCTCTGAGCGGTGGCAGCAGAAAAGGTGATAGCCCACAGAGCAGAGCATGCAGACCTACACAGAGGTTCCAACAAGGAGGTGTTAACGTCTTCCAGAACGAACGGGCAGTGTAATGAGTTGGAACTCCGACACTCAGGGCAGGGGACTGACCTGTGAGCTGTGCAGCTCGGGGTGGGTGCTCGTGGTTCCTGCCAGAGAGCCACAGCAACTGCCAGGAGCTGCTCTGGCAGCTGGAAGGTGGGACAGAAAGCTGCTTGGAGCAGGTAAAAAGTTAGAGCTCAAGCTGCATGCTGATAAAAGCTGCTGCCCTTCCAGCCCAGCATCAGGCCGCGGCTCATGTTTGTGTTCTGGTGGATGAGCCCCTCCAGCAGCACTTGATGGTGTCTGGGAACCACATCAGGCACCACTGAGCCCCAGCACCCAACGGAAGCTGTGAAATCACTGAATCACAGAATCGTTTCAGCTGGAAAAGACCTTTCAGCTCCTGGAGTCCNACTGGCAGGGAGGAGTCCAAAACTGGCCCCAGGATTTGAGGGGTGGGCTCCCCAGTGCCCAGTCCAAGGAGACAAACCCTGCCCCGACCCTGCTGCCACTGCAGTGCTGGCCCAGCCACAATGCTGGTGGCTTCTTGTCCTTGGGCAATTTAGTTGTTTGTGACAGTTGTTCTTCTCTGCCAGGTGTGTTCAACCCTCCCCGGGCTACTCTCTGCACTAGACAGCTCAGCATCAACTCCATCGTTCCCCACCCCCTTCCCTACCTGGAAGCAGAAGAGGCAGACGGAGCAGATGACGAAGTCCTCCCGGGAGGCGCCGGCGGCCGGCAGGACAGCGGTCAGGTCGTAGATGCCCAGCGTGAAGAAGAGGACGAAGCCGAGCAGGTGGCTCCAGATGTTGACAGTCTCATTGGAGAGGATGAAGAGGCTGCAGGGAGACACAACGGGGCGGGTGAGGACGGGGATGGGGACGGGGACGAGGACGAATATGTGCAGGTCGGGGCCCGCCAGGCCCAGGGACGGCAGCGGGTGGGACAGGAGCCGGGAGGAGGGCCCGGGGCGGCGGGGGGTGCCCTCACCTCTTGAGGCAGAGGCGGGAGGGCAGGTACGCGCGGTAGCCGTCGGTGATGTAGGGGTTGTCCTTC
>VWZK01000360.1:103521-146575 GCA_013396935.1 Baryphthengus martii
TTTTTTTTTTTTTTTTGATGGGCTAGTACATTATTAGGATGTGGACTTGTCAAACAGACTTGCCAGGTTTTCAGCAGTCATCCCAAGTGGACTGCGTAAAAAAGGGCTGGCACTACATCACATGGAATGACCGATGCTATGTCATGTATTTTTAATGGGCAAAATGTTTGAGTAAACATACTCCCTCCTAAAACACTGGGTTTTAAAAAAGGTTTTAGCCTTGAGCCATGTAGCTACCCAGCTGTGAATTTTATAAGGCAACAATCTCCACATCATTAGATGTTACGACTGATACGCCAGTGACTGCAAGAGTGAGTATTTCCACACAGTAAAAAAGTTTCTGGTACCAGTTAAAGGAAGTCTGGCTCTACTCACAAAGTGCTCTCAGCTCAAAACTAAAGCAGTTATCTAAAATGCTGGAGGCATGCAATAATGGGGGACTTCTTCTAGGGGACTGCAAGTAGCTCTTTATTTAAACCATGTTGATTTTAGCACCTGGCAGCTTTAATCACATTGCCTGACACTTGAAAATCAAAATTATTTTTCTTCCGTGTGATTTCTACCTCTTCGGCCGAACAAAATTCAGCTGAAATGTTGCACATCGAGGCAGATAAGCCCCTCGTTTGCTCTACTACAGTTAGATTGGTTCACAGGGAAAACCTGCTTGCGATTTTTTTTATGTTTTTTTTTTTTCTTTTTAGGGGAGTGGTTTACAACAGTTACCTTGTTTTATTTAGAAGCATGTGGCACCAAGTCTTGAGTTGAAAGATGATCCAGTGACCCCTCTTTGGGCAACCCTAGTCCCTCTCCACCAGTCACTTCTGTGCAGTGCTCAGAAAATGGTGTGGCCTTTTTGGGATCTGTTCTCCTCAGCCTAAACCTCCTGCCAGGTTCAAGGCTGCCCCTCTCGGAAAGGGCAATTCCTCTTACCGTGTCTTGCGCGTCGCTAAACCGCAGGGAGTGAAATCACGGCCCCTCCAGGCCTGAAAAACAGAGCTGGGAGAGGTGAGGGTCGTGCTTTACTGCAGCTTCTGGGAGCTGAAATGATCCTTCACGCGTGGGCTACGAGAGTTTAAAAAGCTGCCCAGAAGCGGTGCTGTTTCTGAGCTTTTCGCTGTTCGCACTGGGGTAGAGCGGATGCATTTTCTGCGATTATTTTTCATTGTTTAAGTTCACTGCTGGGGCGTTTATTTACAGCACTCCTGCACAAAACGACCTTTTTATTAATAGTTCAGAGTTTCAAGTTGCAGAAGGCGGCAATAGGCTTTCTGTCCTCTTCCTGTAGGACAGAAAGAGAAGCACAAACTCTGCTAGTGGAATCCGACTGGAATTAACGTCAGAGCCCTGTTGATCTTTTACAGTGCACAAGCTTCATCCCGTGTCAGAGCTGTCAGCTAACTAGTGAGCTGGATCTGTGGCTGGATTGAACTGTACAATTGTTCGGTTGTCATGGCAGGTGTTTCTTGGTACTTGCTGTTCGAGAGCTGCAGGAATGAACTTTTCATTCCTGGTCACACGGTGGTTCGTTTTACCAGCAGCTAGGTGCTCCGGGTAGGTAGATTTATCTTTTCAGGTTTGGTATGTCTCTGTTTCTGGTGGCTAGCCCCAATGAAAAGATCGTATTTGCAGAAGGACAAACGTTTGCTCTGTGAGCATCAGTTCTACAGCACCAGTTACCGGTCATGAGGACTCATGTTGCTTCATCTTTCCCCCTACGAATCGGGCAACTTCTGACACCACGAGGCTCTCTGCCTGCGGGGTTCAGATGCACAAGCTCTGAGCAGCAGCTCTGGGGAATGGGGACCGAGGGGGAGCACTGTGACCAGTCTCTGTGATGGCAATTGCTCGGTAGGATCATGCTGACCCTTAGGTCATTGTCTGAACAAATTCTGGAAGAAGCTGAACCAGAAGAGCCTGGGAGAGAATTGTGAAAGCTTCTTGCGCAGATTCCCGCTTCTCTTGCGTTACATGGATGACGGCCTCCCTTGCAGAGGTGAGTGGGTTGCTGTCATTCCACAGTTCGGGCACTTTCTGTTGTGGTGATGACCAGCCAGAGAAGAAGCCAGGGGAGTGAGTTCTAGCTGCCGTGAGGGCACAGGGCAAACAGCAGCCTCTGTTCCCCTGGGCCTTCAGGCCAGGAGACTGACCACAACAGATGCGTTAAAAGCACCCCAATAAAAGATGTGAGGCATCCCATCACTGTTCCGGGTCCGTGCTAAGCAGAAGGCTGGTTCTGCTGCCTGGGTGCCCAAACCACCTGGGAGGTGGAGCCGGGGAGGGAAGGGGCTGAGTGAGATCGACAGCGACCTCCCCGCGCCTTTCTCTGTGCGATCAAACATCCCCCTGGGCTGAGGAGAGCCATTTGGGCTTGTGGGCGAGGGCAGAGGCGCCCGGCGGTTTGGCGAGGATTCCTAAGCTGCCCTCTCCTCCTCCGTAGCACAGAAAGTCAGGCCAGGTGAATCCCTCCTTCCCAGAGGAAGGAAGAGCTGGGCAAGCGCTGCACTTCCCTCCCGTTTTACGGCACCAAAACACCGATTTCCCGGAGAAACCGGGGTGGCGTACGCCCCTTGCGTGGGGTCCCGACGGCGGGAGGGGAGCACGGCAAGCCCTGGCGCGATATTTGCGCAGCCCGCCTGGGGATTCAGTGAAGTCTTGAAAGACTTTGTGGGTTATGACATTCCCCTAAATGTGCTGAGCTTTCTTTAACCTTTCATAAAACATTGTGATCTTTATGGACTGTATCATATTGTGCAGTAATGTGCTTTATTGTCCACAGAATAAGCTTTTCTTAAAGATAATTGGAAAGCTGGAAATGGCTGCTATCGGCTGATTTTTTTTTTTTAATACATTATTTCTGAAATGGGCCTGGTGTAATAATGACCCTATCTGTTCAAGATTTAAGATTTGTCTTGGCAGAGAAAATTGATCCATTTCACCCTTGTCTAATGGAAATTTTTATCTGGGATTATCTGTTTATGTAAATGAATGTTCCTCTGAAAAGAGAACTTGAGGGGGCTGTAAATCTCGGTGACACTTTAGTTTCACGGGGGGAAAATTGGAAAGGATTCTCGTATTTATCTGACTGAAATTGGTTATAAAAACAAAATTATCTTCATGTACCTACTGCATCTGATGTTTCCTGGAATTTCATTACCTTTTTGAATAATGCAACGTTACACTGTATACAGGATTCTCTGCTGATTAGCCCCGAAATTGTTTGGGGGTCACTTCCTAGCATTACAATTACCAGCCCGCTTGGGGCAGTGGGATTCTGATTCAGTGCCCTAATGGGTACCAATTAGCACAGCCACATTATTCATAGCACTCTTGTCTAGAGCACTGAAAACACACCACATGACTTTTTTGCCTTATGAGTTGGGTTGTGGTTTGGTTTTGTTTTGTTTTTTTTTTTTTCCAAACTGAGAAACGACTCTAATTACAAGGGAAAATGTCTCTGGCTAATCAGCTTTTGTTTACGGTTTTCAGAGCAGGACTGTGAATGTAGCATTTAAACTAATATTTTAAACATCATCTTTAAAAGCAGTTCCGCCGTTCAAGAGACAGATGAGGAGTTTTTTTTGCCAAGCTTCCTCTGGAGATCTCAGCGACACAGAACCGACCAGGCTAGACGCTTGCTGGAGCGGCTGTGCCGAGACAGGCAGTCGCGCCTGTACTCGCTAGCGGTGAGCGTGGTTGTCCTACAGAGCTGCTCAAAATAATCCCTCTGTTCTGGCACTCGGTGAGGCTGGTAGAGAACAGAGAGCTGAGCTGATTTTGTTCCTATTATTGCATTGAAAAAAAAGGTGCTATACAAGATGATGCAATTTTTTTATTATTATTTATAAATTAAACAAGACGGAAACCCCATGTATTTTCACATGAAGCGCAGCTGCTTTGTAGATCCTTGTCGTCTTTGGCGAACCACAGAGGATTCTGACGGTGTAATGACGTGACGGTGTCGACTGTACAGAACACCACACACTAGACGTAAACACGCGTTTTACATGTGAAACTTCTGGTTGCTATCGCTTGCCATCAAACTGCTGCTCTCCTGGAGCAGAGGAAAAGCAGCCTGCTGCTTTAAGCTGTGAAAGAAACGACTTGTACTTCAGAGTACACTTCAAGGTATCAAACAGTCCCCCCTATTTTTACTTCTAATTAAGTGGCCTAATTTTCAAGTGTCTTTCAGAGCTGCTGGTTGCTCCAAGCTTTTAAAAATCCCCCTCCTTGCCAAGCTGCCCAAGTGACAGTCAGGAGGCTGACTCAGGAGACTCATCATCGGAGTCTTCCCGGGCTGGTTTCAACCGACGGCTGAGCTGAAAGCTTGAATGAAGAGGGGATTTCCCCTCTGCTATTAGAAATCAGAGCTGTAAGTGATGCTGTATTGAGGTGCAAAGAAACTTCTTCAACGGTCCAGCCGAGCATAGCAATTTGTCCTGAAAATAATTCAAAAAAAAATATTCAAAAAGGAAAATGGGCTTTTAAGAAGGGCTTCGCTTTGTAGTATCTGGCATATTTCTCTTGAATCTTTCATGTCTTAATGTTGCTTAATTTTATTTCCATAAAACTTGAGGCAGCAATATTCCCTCCCCAAGTTCTTTACTTTCTTGACTTTCTGCTCCACATTCCAGGCAGTCCTTTCAGCTGGAAATATACATTATTACCAGCCCATTAAATCCAAAATAAATGAAGTGGAAAATTACAGAACTCCATGGATTACAGTGCACCCAACTCAAAATAGAAGTGTGTGATTAAAAACAAAGTGGTCTGCATTTTAAAAACAGATTAATAGTTTTGGGCCCAGCTGGCAAAATATCGTACGAAATGTGTTTTCAGAGTTGGACTTATGTAAATTAACTCTCACTAAAGGTGCTGAAGGTGGGGCCTCTACAAGAGCAGGACTTCCCAGTATGTTTACTCCAAAAACCCCAAGCAGCGTAGCTTTACCTGCGCGGGGAAGAGGAAAACAGACAGTTGGGAAAGGGGAAAAGACAGGGAGAGATTTTGCAGCACAAAGAAAACCGGTGCTCGATTTCCTTGTAGCATTTCACCAGACCTTCCAGGCTTTGTAAAGTATTCCCACATCTGGGTAAATTTCAGGTACAGAAAAAGAAAATATTTTACAAAGTCTGGACTGAAGTATACCAAACACTGAAGTAAAAATAAACATAATAGAGTTACAAACCCCACAGGATCATGTTCTTTTCCTGCTTTGTCCTACAGCAAATGCACGTTGGTGTTTAAATGCTGCTAGTGGGTTGTGCTTTGTGTGGGACCGAGAATCGGAGAAGCGGGTGCAGAGTGGGTGGCGTTGCAGATTCAGAATCTGAATTTTTCTTGCTTCTGCTGAATGTAATGTCTACCTGGCTTCTGCAGCAGAACAGTCAGCGCTCATCTCTGCCTCTCTTTTCTGCAACCTCGAAGAGCTGTTACACACAACGGAGAAAGGAAAAAAAAAAAAAATAAAAAAAAAGCGGGCCATCTGTAGATGCAGATGGGGATTTGTGGACGGTGTACAAGTTGCAGTCACTGAGTGAGCAGAGATGCCCAAAATATGTCATCCAAATTGACCAATCAGGCTGGTAAGGGGAAGATGAGCCCGTTTGGATGCCTGCTCTCGCAGGCCCACCCCGGCAACTGTGCAGCCGGCGCCGGCAGCCGGCCGCTCCGGCAGCTTTGCTTCCCCGCTGCTGCTCAGCAGCCCGAGATGAGAGCTGCTTTTACCTGTCGGCTTAGCTCGGCCCTCCTCCCACTAGCAAGCTTCGGGCTGCTTGTCCAGAACGTGCTGTGAGATCTCTCTTCTTTTTTCCTTCTTATTTGTGTCGCTCTTTCAAGGGGCGATGCAAGATCTTTTCCAATCCTTGTGTGTTCTGAGATGTAGTCTGATCAGCAAGCGGTGTGATGCCACATCAAGTGAAGGGTTTGGGTTGTGTTTGGCCAAGTGACAGCTAGATTGGCTGCAGCTGCTGAGATTGCTTTTCTGTTCTAAAAGATGACAACCCCACCCCCCCCAACCCTGCACTGGTTGAGCAAGTGAATTCTGAGGGGGAAAAGATACTTGGTGCTGATCTTGGGGGGAGATTATCTGAGGCTGGAAGATGTACTGCTCCTCTACACCAAATCAGTTGATGCCTGTTAACCTTCTTTGTCTTTCAATTCAAAAAGAGCTCGTCAAACCCAGTCTGTTTTTTGCATGAAGTTTTTATTTCTACTGAGCACTCCTGGTACATGTTATCCTGGTTCAGGAGAGGGAAGAGCCTTATACAGCTCTGCAGTGCTGGGAGGTGGTGATTTGGTGATGATTTCTCTCAAAACTGGTTTGACTGGTGCTGAAGGGGCAGGTCTGGCACGCTCAGGGGTTAGTATGGGTAGACAGAAATTGGGTAAGAGGAAAAGTTCGTTGCTGGAGTGCGAGTTCCCTATGTGAGGAGAACGTCAGTGGAGCTCATGAAATGGTCTCTCTAGTGGAAGTGTTGCTACCAGGATCTTTTAAACCCTGGGCAATATTGGAGGGAACTTCCCACAGGGATCAGAGCCGGGCTTGGCAAGAGGAGGGACATTCATCCCTCAGCAGGTCTTTCGTGCTGCTATGCTTGCAAAGGCTTGGGCTCGCTCGTAGGATATTCTGCAGAAGCCATCAACTGTTGAGCAGAGGATGGAAGGTGAGACAAGGCTTGGAACACGTGGTGAGCGCTCTCTGGGGCTGTTTGTCTGTTGCTGCGTCAGCCACAGGCAAACCTGATGGCAGAGCCGGCAGCTCTGCGGTGGGGTATCTAAAGCTGCTGGAACGGATTGGCTCTCCTCTTACATCAGCAGAAATGAGACGGCAGTTTTTCTAAGCAGGCCATAAAACGCAGCGAGTTGTACAGCTAGTCCGATACAGCGTGCGCCGCCGAGTCCCCGAGAGGTTTTTAGGGGTCTGACTATGTGAGGTCTTTCCTACTGGACTCCCGAGATCGGTAAAAGAAATGGCCTGGAGAGGAGGGTGGAAGGGCAGGAGAGGGGGCAGCAGCGGAACTGCATTTGCCAGTTTTCCTCAAAAACGGCAGCGGGCAGACCCTTGGCAAACGCAGCTGTAAAGCTGGCCACAGGCTGGGGTTTCCTCAGAACGACTTTTCTTCGGGCAGGGGGTTGAAATTCAGACACCCGTGGCTGCTGCTGATGGGCCGTGTGGAATTTTAGATCTTGACTGATGCAAAAGAGAGCTCAGGTGCCTACGGGGCGAGCTGAGGCTCCTGCACTTAGGCACAGTGCATTTGTTTGCCCAAGTATCCAAAGCCAGGTTTTATTTCCGAGAGGGCAGCCGTGCCCGTGGCAGTTGAGCCTTGCAAGCATTTTCTCCGTTTGTATTTCATGCCGCTCGTTCTTTTAAATGGGCCTGGTGTTTTGTGAGCTGGAAAGAGTCTCCGAGGCTGCTTGTGCAGGGCTGCGGAGCAACAAGCCTCCTTGTAATGCCTTTCAGGATGGCTCCATTTGTATTAATTGTGCCACTAAAAATATTCCCTTTTACTGAGGGAAGCACAGTCTGCCTCACAAATCATCCAGATAAGAAGAACTGTATCCTCAGCAGGTAGCGTTTTCTTTGAGGTATGGAATTTTTCCCTGGCAGCTTTAAAATCACACCCTCTCTTCACTCTCGTGCGGGAAAGAGCTGGTACAGAGATGGTGCGCGTTACTGGCTGGCTCCCGTGTCCGACAGCAGGCGTGGCTGCCTTTCTGGGGTCAGAAACAAAACCGTGAGGGTGGCCCAGAGTCAGGTAAAACTTTATCCTCAAGTTATTTGATAGCCGTGAGAAGAGAAACTCGGGTACCGCTGTGCTTGGCGAAATACGTCGTGATGACAGCGCGTTTGGTTACAGCTGCGTGCCGTCGCCTGTCCGCTGAGAACACCGGCGACACCAGGGTTGTGACCCAGCCCTCTGGCAGGGTTTGTGGAGCAGCTTTTGGCTCAGCTTGGCGAGTGTGTTGTGTCAGGCGTTGGGACGTGCTGTCTGCATCTGTGTCACTCCTGGTCACCCAGCCTCCTCGGAGGGAAGCGGAAGCAGTGAGGTGAGGGGATTGAGGGGCTACCAGTTTATGGCGGCGGCAGCTTTTTCTGTTCTAGGAGACATTTTTTTGTCTTTGCGAGACCTGTGATTCCAGGGAGCCCCAGCGCAAGGCCACCAAGCTGCCTGCCCGGCCCTCCTGGAGCGATCTCTGACCGCTCAGCTGTGGTTCTGCCCCGCTGTCCATTCTTCACCCGCTGACTGGAAGTGGCGGTTCTCCCTCCTAGCCCTGCTCCCACCCAAGCTCCCCACGGTCGCTGTGTGTCTGCACCGCTCTCCCCAGCAGAAGCCTGTGGAGCAGCACCCCTGCCAACAGGCTGCTCCAGCTTCGCGGTGTTGCTCTCCCCTCCCACTCTTCCCTTCTTCTTTGCTACTCACTCCACCTTCCCCACTCTGCACTTTCCCCTTGCCTCCTCCAAATCCCTCCTCTTCTTCCTCCCCCGGCCCCTCCCTCACCCAACGAAGTCTTAGGTTCTTCCCGCTTGTAATTTGTCGCTAATCAGCTGTCAGTGTTGGAGCAATGATGAGAGGTTCATCTCTTGCTGAGGGTAATGGCCTTAAAAGTCACAGAGTCAATGTCAATGGGATCGCTCCAATTCAATCAGAGACCTGAATGAGAAATGGCCCCCGCTGACATTAGCACTCATTTTGAGCCCAAGCATCTGGGCCCTAGTAAATAACCATCAGTGGGTGGGTCCGGGGGACAGGTCATTAGCCCCACGAAAAATAAATATCGTTTCCCTTGATGGCTGCGAGTAATTTAGCTCAGACGAGGAAATTTCACCCTAGATTAAGTATGATGAGCCAATATCAGTCAGAGGAGGCCAAACAGTGAGAGCTTGATGAGATAGAGGGAAATTTATATGCAGCTGGCTGAATGCAAGATGAGTTTAAAGAAATGATGTTCTCTTCCACTCTTTGGCCACGTGCAATGGCTGACCCGGCCCCCCCCCCCCCCCCCCCCCNCGCTGCCATACCCCGGCCCTCCACCGGCGCCAGCCTCCAATTGCCAACAACTGGCTCTGGCGCCAGCAGCCTTGGCGCATGACGCCTCTGAGTCCGGGTGGCGGCGGCAGCTTCCGGAGCGGAGCTTGCCACGTCCGCTGGCTTGCACACCGTCTGCAGCCTCACCAGCCCTGCCCGGCCGAAAACACTGAGGGGGCTTCATTGCTCCGCGGGCCCTCGAGACCCATCGCCCGCTCCCTCTCGCTTGCGCAAGTAACGTCATGAGCCTCCCCCGCCGCTCGCTCTGCGCGCTTTCTTTCCTGGTAACTGATTTAACCCATCCGTCGAGTGCACGATATGCTCGATGGCTGTTAATTCCACACGCCCCCCAGCCCCTCTTGATTGGGCATCCTGTTTTATGTCTTCTGGAAGCAGTCAGCGGGCAGCTTCTCTCCCTGTCATTGGCCCAGCGTTCCCTCCCAGCGCCGTGGCCGGAGGCTGGGGTCTGTCCCCCCGTTGTGCTCTGGATACGGATCAGACGCGCTGCGGTAACCCGCTCGGCTCTTCCTCTTTGGCGGCTGGACCTCGTGGGCGACCGGGATGAACCCGAGGAGCTGGAATGCCAGAGGGAAAGGGAAGCAGGCCAAGAGCAGACAGAAATCAGCAGAAACCACGTGGAGATGTCGGTTATGTCAGTGTAGGCGTGAAGGAGGGGACTGGGAATGAAGAGGAGCAGGAGGCCTCACTGCAGCTGGCGCTGGCTCGGCTGTCCCCTAGGAGGCCAGTTGCTTGATGTTAGAGCTTGTTAATCGTGCTAAAACCAGTAGGGCTCAGAGCTGGGCAGCTTTGTCCTTGGTTTCTACCTACCCGGGGCATTTCTTTGTGCCTGAATATTTGTCTCGCTTTGCTGATGTTCGCTGTCACCCCAGTAAAACATGTCAGCCATGGAAGACCAAGCAGCTAGAAGGTTTGAGAGAGTTTTTTTTAAAAATATGGAAATCTGCTGGGAATACAGTTGTTCTTTTCCAGGATGCTCCCATCAGAAGTTCATGGTTTCTTTCTACCAGCTCACCCAGTTTCACACTGTACTCCTAAGTAGTGACAAAGCGCGACTGTTCCCTGTCTCTGCGAACCTGTCCTGTCACTGGGCTCGAGCTCACCACCAGCAGCGGCTTCTAGTGGGTCACTCAGTCAGCAGCAGCAGACACATATCACTTATGGCAATTTATTTATTTTTTTAAGAATCAGCGATAGTGGTTTATATATTTATTAGCCTTCTTTTTTGTGCCCAGCTGAGCAGAAGCAAAAATATCTTTGTAAATATTCCACTCTTCCTTGCAGAATCTCTGTTGAAGGCTGGACCGTGTAGTTGTGCTGAAGGCCTTCCCAAACTATGCAAAGCAACAGACTCAAGTGCCAGAATAGACTCCCTCGGGCATTTCACATTTCCTGTGACCTGCTAACACCTGAGCAGCACCTCAGAAATATTCCTTCCCCAAAATAAATCCTCTGCAGGCAGTGGAATTACCACAATTTCTTCAAAACAAAGGTCTGATCATGACTTTGAACCCAAGGAGACGGTGAAAGGCAAAGCTGTTACGCAGATGCACCCCACTTCCAGCCCCCCTGGTTACGAATGGTCTTTGGATTGCGTCCCTAGCGCCCGGGAGCTGCGGCAAGCAGAGACGATTTATGGGGCTGCGGAGTCCCTCGGGCCCAGCTGCTATCTCAGCTTCCCTGTGAAACGGCAGCGTTCAGCAGGAGCTGACATCACCTCGCGCCTCGGGGCGTGCTCCCCTCCGCAGCTCACCGCTCCCCTTGACTCCCACCGACCCAGATGAGGCTTTTTTCGGCCCCCGAAGGTTTCCTTGCGGCTTGCGGGGGCCTCGGAGGCTGCTTCCCCTCCTCTGGGATAGAGTACGGTTTCACATGTCCTAGTCCCTCGGGGGCTGCGCAGTGGAAATAGGAGCCGCGGGACTTCTGTGACATCATTTCCATCTCCCAGGGTTCCAGCACGCAGCATCCGAGCTGAAACCCCACATAGGTGACTGCCAGACAGCCCTATATATCTCGTCGTGCAGAGGAGTATCGAAGTGAGGGTTATCTTGCCGGGCTCCCGTTCTTCTCTCCTTGTGGAAGGTCCCAGCCCACACAGCAGAGCTGGTGTGGAGGTTTAGGTTGTTCAGATGCGTGCGGGGCCTCATTAGGGCTGCCATAAAGTCACCTTGCTAACGATGGAAGGAGGCTCTGTCTGCCTTGTGGCAAGGTCTGCGGGGAGCCATCGAAATGTGGTTGGTGAGTTCATTCCTCCATGGTTACCACATGCTGCTTTTTGATAAAACATGGAATCAAGTACTTTGGTCTGGAAAATGTTACGAGATCTGGGCTTTTTATCCCAAATCAAAGTAGAAAACTTACTGATCTGTCTGCCTCTCTATCTGGCTATTTACATATATATATTTAAACACTGGGAGATTCTGACACATGAAAATTCTGGCTTTTTCTGCTCCCTTCCTGCTGATGTGATATTGTCAGCTGGAGAGAGAGGTTGCTTGTAGTGGAGGGAGTGGAGCTGATTTTTCCCTTGAGGTGAAGCAGTATCGCCAGCAGGAATAAATGCAATGAATGACGCGGGCCCTCTCTTTAAGGCTGTGGAAATCTTTGTGTCCTTCTACTGGCAAATGGAGCAGACAAGTCAGCCCCAGAGCCTCTCTTCTCTCTAATGCTTTTTTTTGTAGATTCTTTGCCCTTGTCACTTTGACTTGTCCAGGTTTTTATGTAGCAGAGCTGCAGGTTCTGTTGCTATCACAGTAAAAAAAACCACACAAACCAGTAATAATTTTACGTGTGGTTTATCCACAATGGCTTCCCTCTCTCCTCCCTGTTTTGAAAAAAAAACCACAATTGACAGGACTTCCTGAGCCTGAGCATAGATCCCTTTGGACGATGGTCTGTGTTTGGAGCTACCAACAACAGCTGTATTTGTCTGGGAATCGGTGCCCAAGAGGGGTTGCGGTCGTGTGTCCTGTGCAGCAGTCAGGAACGGTGCAGGGAAGGTGGAGAGATGTTGGCTCTTAACCAGGCCAAAAGGGGACTTTATGGGCAGTAGGATTCTGAGAGTTCTTCGCTGCATTTCCCTACAACAAATGGTTGTTTCCTTGTTGTCATCTTTTGCTGGGGGGGTTGGCTCTTAAAGATTTGTTGTTGTTGTTGTACGTTAAGCTACAGCATGCTCTGGGGGGTAGCGTGGGCTAAATTCTGGCCTGACATAAGCTGGTGTAAAGTTAGAGGAGTTATAGCGACTTGGGCTAAACCTGCCTTTGGCCCTGTGCCTGCCCTGCTCCCTTGCCAAGGCAGAAATGGCTATTCCTGGGTTTTTTTACCTTCCCACACACCCCCCCCCCCCCCCCCCCCCCCGGGTCTGTGATCGCTCTCTGTGATGCAGTATCTGTCTCCTGCTCTCTTTTGTTGGTACACAAGCAAATTGATGAGCAAAGCATTGACAAAGGCCTGATGGTGGAGGGCGTGATGATGAATTGGGGGCCATTATAGCAGGTATTGTGCGCGCTCTACCAGCTGACACAGAACTTCCCTTCCAATGCCAGTTGCCTTCTATCATCTGGTAAACGGATTGGATGCAGGCTTCTCCCAATTAAAGCCGGTGAGGTCATATACTTCCTAATTACAGGCTAGCCCATTGTGTCTAAATGTGACAGACATGTGCTTGGGAAATTGCTTTTAATGCCTAAATAAACATGATGAAGTCAATGGCAGATTTGAATCGTAATTGGAAGCGCTCAGCCTCTTGAATTTTGCACCGATTTTCTGATAGCCACTTGTGCTGCGACCACCCCCCTGCGGGTGCTTTGTTCTTGGCATAGCGATGCTGTTCCGTGGCGTGCAGGCCCTCACCCTTCCCCTTTCTCTGGGACATTGGCGGTTGGCAAACATCTGCAGCAGGATCGCACCGTGAGAGCAAAGCAGCCCTCCCAGAGCAGGAGGAGAGGGCTGCGGAGCCAGGGAGGGTGAGCGAGCACCTCTGGGACAGCGCAAGTACAACACAGGAGGGCTAAATAGAGAAACCATTCCTAAGAAACTCCTGGGAGTCTTCCTAAGGAATCACCAGTGACTGCTGTCACCATCCGGGCTGGGAGATGGCTCCACTCCCAGGCACTTAGGGAGAAATCTGGACTGTTTCTGGTCACTCTTAATTCAGAGCACAAGCACCACGTTGTCCTCCTGTGCTAAAGCTCTGAACCAGAGAGGATAAGATCCGTGTGGACACTCTGGACCAATCTTCTGGGGATAGATGTATGCTCAGTAACACACTCAATGCTGGGCTGAAGGCAGCGTGAGCGGTGTGTTTTCTCTGGCACCGGCGGCCAAGCGCTTGGCTTCCCAGGCACCTCGCCGTTGCTTGCGTACATACTAGTTTCTACTGGTAGTATTCCCCATGGGATTATCTCAACTGGCTAAAGCCTGGCCTGCTATTTTCCTGTGTTTTATGATAGTTGGCAATACTTGGTGCTCACTAACAGCCACAAGTGCCTGCTGTGCCTGACTCTGCCCTGCTGCTGCTCCACTCCTTCCCAGGGGACAGGTCTGAGGGTTTGAACCTGAGTAAGGCAACCAGGATTGTCTGAGGGAATCAATAACCCTCCTGACGGTGTCCAGAGTAGATGGTGCCCTTGCAGAGTGAATACAGAGAGGCTGTGACCAGAGTCAGAATATCTTCTCCAGCCCTCGTCATCCGGGGCCGTGATTCTGCCAGCTGCTTAGACACGTGCCGGGCTTCAGTGTGACGGCTCGCATACTCGAGCCTGGGCCGGGGACGATGTGCTCTGCTAATGTATAATCTGACTTTTTCACCCAGTTTAGGCTGATGTCCCACAAAACCCTGAAGCTGTCACTTGAGGAAGGTGTGCAGTCCTGTTGGGGCTCTCCAAACCCAGGGATCCTGAAGTCCTTCCTGGTTGCCAGGCACAGGGAAGTGCTCTGCCCAGGTAGGCGTTGGAAGCGGAGCTGAGTGTACGTTTGTCTCCTGCCCTGTTTTTCCAGCAACATCTCTCGTTCAGCATTCGCATGCCACCAATGATGCCAGCAGAATCGTCTGGGCACCTGCAGTTAAACCTGACAAGAAGGATTTTGTCCCAGCCCGCCAGGGGAAACATTTTAGGATTTTAAAGTGTGGAATAGCTGAAAGGCAAAGGTTTCTGTCAGGTCAAACACCGGTTAAAGAAATCAGGACTTTATATAAGGAGTCACTTATTTTTATCGTTGCTTCCAAGCAATGCTAAGATCAGCAAAGGCTTGGCCAAGGAGAGCGGGTGCTGCCTGCGGCTTGTAGCGCTCTTTGTCAGTGTCTGATTGTCACCCAAGCCCTCCGGGTGGTACCCTGTTAGATGGGTGCACATGTTTGCTGGCTTTAAAATTCTGTACAGTCTAATCAAGCCTTCTGTTGCTCAGAAGTCAGCAGCCCTCCCATCAGGAGCGGGGCGGTGATGTTTTTAAGTCAGTGGAGTTGGTAACAGGAGCGGTGTGGTCCGGGGTGAGGCGCAGGCTGCATGCCGAGCTGGCCCAGGCCGGGATGTCATCGGCTCTGTCACAAACGCTGTGGCGAGGGAGCGTCTGGTGGATCCCATGTTGGCGTGCCCTGCTCTATGGGTACAGATAAGTAGGTGCATCACTTGAAGATCACAAGCAGCTCTCTTCCAACCGGTGCTTGAGATTAAATCCCAACCTGAGCACCCCGCTGGACCAAGACTTATCGTGACGGCTATTTTCCTGTAGGACAGAGCAGCGTATTTGCCTCATGCCCCATTAATGCTGCCTGAGCAGGGAGCACTCTCTTCCTGCCCCGCTGCAGGGACCAGCTCTCTGGTGCAGGGCCAAACCCATTCCTTTTGCAAGCTGTATTTCATCTTTGAAACTGATTGGTGGGTGTCAAAGTTACGATGGCATCAAGACAGATGTGAAGTGCTGGGTGCTCGCAGCAATATATCCTGCCTTGTTGTTTTATGTTGCTAGCACGCTGGTGCCATTTACAGCAGCTATTCTGTTTTACCTTGAACTGTAAGGTACAGCAGCTGTTTACTTGAAATTTACAGCACTGGAACGATTTAGGCCGTGCTTCTGACAAGCACAGGCGTCTTTCATGGTGCTCTGCATCCTCTTGGACTCCGACAGACCGATTGTGCAGGCTGATGACGAGGCACTCGGCAAGGAACGGCTGGCTTGAGAGAGCTGGAGAAGGGGTCAGCTCTGAATGTGTGCTGTAAATTGCTGTTCAAGTGAAATGCTTGTTCTCTTCAACCAGCCACCTATTGTCATGACACTTGCAGGAGCTTAGCTGTCTTCAAGAGCGTCAGCGCTCTTCCGGACTTGCTTCCAGCAGATTGCTATGCGCAGAAGTTACCGGAGAAGCTGGGGGTACAGAGTCTGAGTCAGTTTTATTTCCTTCGTCCCGTGGGAAACGGAGTTGAAAATTCAAAACATGACTAGACTATGAGGGCCTTCCTAGCAAAGCTGGATGGGAGCTGTTGTTGAACCTGAGGTGTGGTTGAGCACGCTGCTGAGCTCGAGCCTCGGCTCCGGTGCGCTGGAGCATGAAGGGAAGGCTTGGGGACCCCAGGATGGGTGCTACACACTGCCCTGGGAGAAGGGCTGTTTGCTGCAGCTCTGCTGAGCCGTTTCTGTCCTTTGCAAATGATGTGACATCAGCGCTGCTTATTTGGCACGAGGTAAGGACATGAGAGGGAAAAGTAGGTCTTGCTAGTCAGGGCTTCATTCCTAGGGTGTAGATTTAATAGCGTCGACCAAGCCATTTGAAATGACCTGGCTGCTGCAGGCACGGGAGTTTTCTGGGAGACGAGAAACACTCAGGCAGCCAAAATAACAGCTTTAATCTCTCTCTCTTTCTCTGTAAGCCCAGGTGCGTGCCATGCAACTGCAGGATGCTCCTGTCCGTTGTGGATGCGTTTGTCATAGCAGGATTGAGCACAGGATTTCCCTGGAACACTGGAGGTAAGCCTCCCGCTCTGCTGCAGACTTCTTGTGCGTGCCTGGGTTAGTCACTTGGGTCAAAGCCCTCAGATGTATTTGCACATTGGCTTCCAAGTGACTTTCTGTGGGACATAGAGGTGTGTCTGAAGTGTCTCGGACAGTCTGGGTCCCACTCTCTGTGGCTTCACCGGCTATATTTTCCTTGCCACGCTTGAAAGGTACCCAGGCGAATCCGCTCCTGTCTGCGAGAGTTGTGTGTTCCTCCCCTGTCAGGGCGTTGTGACGATAAACACAGCAAAGATTGCCAAGTGCTTACTGGATCATAGGAGCCGTGGAACTACCCAATGTGGACGAGCTGCTCTTTTGTCTGTGTGTCTCGTAAGGAAAGGTGTTATTTGCCCTCGCAGTGTCCTCCAAGAGCTCCCTCTGGGCTTCACCTGGTGCCTGTAGGCTGCTTGCTGCCAGCCCTGCAGCCATCCTCTGCCTTATTCCCACACACTCTAGCTGACCCATTCGCTCCTTTCCTCACTAGAATTTATTTACAGTGGCCACCACCTCCTCTGCTGCATCATCTGTAGGACACTTCTTTCTGTCTCTGCAGAGCACCATTGTACAGAAGCCGGTTTATGGCCAGAATTTGCTGTTTCTTTTCTGTCCAGATGGTCACTCTGAGCCCCGCTTGACCTCTCAAGTACAGGCTCTGGACTGAAAAGCAGGAATTAGCGGGCTTGATCTTCTCCTTCGCAACAAACTGTGAGGAGCTTCAGCAGGAGGTTGGCTTCGGGGAGAGGCAATGTATCGGAACACATTGCAAAAGACACTTCATGCAAGAAAACATGGGTAAGGAGATGAGTTATTGCTTTTCTGCCCGTAGCTGGAAGTTAGTTTCCAGCAGGGTTGGAGGACTCAAAGACCCCTGCTGAAAAAGAGAACAGCCTTGGGTGTCTCATGGAAATGTGTTCGCTCACAAGGGTCCCTTTCTTCCAGAGTGGTCGAGGTGACGCTGCAGTCCTTCCACTCTGCCTGACCCGTTTCAGTCTGTCCCTCACAGCCTCTTACCTGGGGAGGTTGGAACGGCAGATACCGCTTGTTGTACCTCTTTTGTTTGCGCCAGCGCTCCGTGTAGGCGCTGGACATGGTGATGGAATGCTGATGGAGAAGGTAGCGCTTGCACCCCTTGTAAGGGACTAGAAATACGTCTCAACGTTGTCGGTGTAAGGAATGGAGATCTGCCTCAACACTTTTGGAAGAACGTTTTAACCACCAAGAGATACATCCCAACATTTTTGGAAGAACAGTTTAACCGCCGAAACCTCACCATCACGGCAACCAAGGAAGATCTACCCATCAGGAACACACCTGCATCCTGTGGACTCGGACCACACAGCCCAAGTCCTCTGCGCATGCACCCAGGCCCAAGGTCGACTGAAGGATATGGGGGGCTCAGACCCCCTGTGATCTTTGGGGACCCTCTATTGATAGTACTGGGTATGAGTGGGAGGCATGGGTCTGCAAAAGCAATTCCGAGAACTTATTGATTGTGCAACAGAACAGTGATAGAAAAGGCAAGACCGACAAAGACCAGATGGAACATTCTCCCACCGGATTTGAAGATACATTGGACTGATGGCACGCTGCAGATCCGTGGTGGTAGCTATCGCAACTTTCTCACTCTGTCTCTTTCTCTCTCTTTTCTTCATGTACTTGCTGTGGCCAAATAAAGTGACTTGGCACTTGACTCCATTTTGAGTCTTAATTCTGTCCCCGAGAATATACGAAACCTGGTCACGATAAATTATCTAATTGGCCATCACTCAGGAGATAAGCCCAACCACCCCCAGCCACCCAGAATTATCTGAGGTCAGTTGGAAAGCAAGGGGGCTTAACTTCTGCCAAAATATTCAACCCAACAGTGGATCGTGACACCCCTGGACTAAATGACGAAAGCCAGCAGCTACCCTTCTAGAAACGAAGGCAAAGCTCGGCCTTTGTGTAGCGGTGAATTTGCACAGGGGCTGGGAATGGGTTGGCTGGAAATCCTTGCAGCACTGGGTGAGTTTGAGACTGGACTCACTGGCTGGGAGCAAAGCTACGCCGGCGCAGATCGGAGTCATCGCTGACACCGCCAGCAGCGCGGGGATGCTGAAAACTGGTCGGTCCGACGTTAGTTCCAGGTAGTTGGTGTGAGGCTATGGTACGGTGTGGTAGTCATCTCTTTGGTTTCTGGATTTTCTCCTGGAACAGATCTTTCTTTGCTGAGTGCCTTCACATGCTTGGCTTATATTTATGACCTTGAGCAGGTGAGCATGTGCATTGCTTGTTCTGTACCTATTCTGGGCTCCCTACACAACATGGTAAGTTTACTCTCTCCTTCCAGAGAAGTGATTTCAAACAGCCAGTGCAAAGTTCAAGTACATGCTCTTGACTATCGGAGATACTTTTGGCATCTGGAAAGCTAGGACAAAGCCAACAAGTATAAAAAGTCCTCAAGTAGCCGAAGAATGCAGGGCCACTTATATTCCTTGTTGCTTCTTGTTTTCTTTGAGTTCTTTAAAGCTTTCAAATTGCAAACTTTTTTTTAGGTTTAGGGAGTTTTTCTGTTTGTTGTTGTGTTGTATTGTTTTTTCTTTTAGTACAGAAGGTAACATTTAAAAAAGATGATCTGGGCGTTTTTGTAAAATTAATCTTTATAGTCACTGTTACATATTTGAGCCCTTGTTCTGTGCCGGTGAAAGCAGTTGAGAATCATTTTCTGTTTGCTTTGTTTGTTTGTTTATCGTCTCTCATCACAGCCCGGGTTTGGATCCTGCAGTGTCTGCTTGTCCTCCTTTTGCTGGATGACAGTGTGCAAACCGCTGCTCACTGCAGCAAATCTTCAGCAGCTCAAAGTGTTCAGAATAACGGGTCAGAGCCTGGGGGCCGTTTCGGGGCATGTAGTTCCCATGACAGCTTTTTGGCTTGTCACTGGAAACAGAAGGGTTTCCAATAGGTGTGGGTGGGTGTAAACCCCAAATCTGACCAGTTTCCCTCTAAACTGGTCAAGAATTCTGGAATCGGGAGCGGATTCCGGCATCAGGTACAAACCTTGCAATAAAAACAATGTGTGCCGTTGTCCCCGGGCCAAAGCTTCACCTCAGCTGGTGCTACGTAAAATCCATGGATTTCAGCGCCTGGCCCTACAGCAAGCGGCTTTCCCGAAAGGCAGGTAGGTTATCAACTCTAGAAGCCAGCAGCCAGCACAGAGAAAAACATACTGCCCAAGTTGAAAGGTTTCAGGAAAGACAGTCTTACATTTCCAGAGTCGCCCTCAGCGAGACAGTATGGCAGTGCTGCCTGTGCGTGTCAGCTTCGGGCGGAGAACGCCTGTCTCCTGAGCCGCCGTCCAATGGAACAGCAAGATCATCATGGTTTTGAAACGATGGCATTTTAATCGATTGGAAAAAGCAGCTTGAGCTGGCAAAGTTCCTCTGCTTTCTCCCCCTTCTTTTTTCCCTCCCCTTCCCAGCACTCATTCATTGCAGCTCAACTGTGGCCAGAAAGATTTTGCAGAGAGCGGTTCCAACGACATTCTCTCCAGAACCGAGACACTCTCTGCTCCTTATTTCTGCCAGCAGCAAATTTTGAGGAGTGATTTATAAAGTCCCGGGCCTGGGGGCTTTGTAATGGAAATGCTGACAGACCCTTAACTGGAGCGTTGTGAAATGCGACGCTGGAATACAATGAATAATATTCATGAATCTGCCATAATGCTGGATATTATCACTCATTACCATTGTAAGAAAGGGGTGATTAAACTAATAGTTACTGAGAGACATTTCTGGTGACAGGAGGCAATGATTAGAATGAACTGACTTCAATATACGTTTAGAACTGGGAATAATGGGATGTGGCAGGAAGCCAATAAGTGAACATGGCCCACAGCTCTGATCAATGAATTACTTTTTCCCCGCTTTACAGCAGTACATGCTGTTTAATGAAAAATCAATAGCCCCCTGTAATTCAAAACTGTAATCAATCGCTTGACCTGAAGCTTTCCATTTTTTTTTTTTTTTCCCCTTTCTTTTTTCCTTTCCCCACCTCTCCTTCCAAGGAGGATGTTTTCGGCCGGCGACACCGTTCAATTGTACGGCGCAGCACTTCACGAGGCTCCCAGAAAGAACCTGACGCGGGGCTGCTGCGATTTATACCAGCTGAAACAGAGCTGTGTTTATATGGAGGATCTGGGGATGGACTCGGGTGTTGCTGCAGCCTCACCATCCTTCTGCCACAGTCAGGACTGGGAGGTGAAATGAGAACTCTTTGCTCCTTCTGCTTGACCTTCCTGTCAGGAGCCACAAGGAGTTTTATGGCCTGTGTCTGTCCCTGCCTTTCGCTGTGGCCAGTCAGAACTCTCCAGTTGGCAAATGGCCCTCTGGAGAGCTCTGTTGGAAAGTCCCAGAGTCCTTCCAGAACGGCAGAGGAAGGCTCATGGGTGTTCAGTGGTGCTGCCTGGGATTTCCTAAGCCTGTTGACTTAGGAAGAAAGACACATATCTCTGGGTGTTGCAGCAGGCTCTGTCATGTCTTACAGGAATTGGTTTTCTATCTGAATTTTGCGGTGAAGTTGTAGAGGTGGTGCTGGTAACGCTCTCTATCCAGGGTCTTCCTGGGCTAAAGTGACAGCAGGAGTGAGGCTGGGCTTATGTGCAATTGCTCCTGATTTGCCTCAAGGAGAACAGGAAGAAGAGTAAGTCTGGTGTATCTCAACAGCACCTTGTTATGAAGGATAGCGAAGCTGATGGGCAGCATTTCCATCGCAGGGATCACTCATTTCTGTGAACCAATAATAAAACTCTGCTCCCGGAAGGGACAGATGTTGGAAAGCTGAGGTTTTATTTGAGAGCTACTTGAGTGGGGGTTTTTTTTCCTATTTTTTTTTTGACGTACGTGTGTGTGTGTCTCTCCTCACCTTTGCTGGCTTTTTTCCTCTAGTCTTGTCACCAACTACCAGAATCAAGCATCCTCTGCAAGGGAAGAAAAGGAAGCCTCGACGATGGCAAAGACCTGCCTACTGCAGCGTTGTTCCTAACGGCCTATTCCTGACTGTTGTGCTTGGCCTACCTCTAGGTGATTCAGTGGCAAAATATCACCCTTTTCCACTCCAAAACAGCTCATAAATGGGAGGGGGTTTGCTCCTAATCTAAGCTCTAAGATATCATCTCAGTGTGTTGGTTTTGGTCCCTCTCTAACCGCTGACTAAGGAGCTTTCTTCCTTGATGTGTGAGAAAGACAACCAGGTTGAGCTAAAATTGACAGCATCTCTTCGGTTCCTCGCTCCTCACACGCACCCCTACCCCCCTGCTACTTGCTGTAGCGCACCAGGAGAAGAGAGCAAGCATGTCTCTTGGGTTTGACGGCTCCCTTCTGCTTCTCTGTCTTCTGTGGCCGCTGCTTTGCCTGCTGGCTGAACGGCTGATTTCCTGGCACCGGGACAGCGCGGTCCCTTGGCGGGAAGCTGAGCGCGTGCAGTATTGCCAAGCAACACTTCCCCGTGGATTGTGTGTGCCACAACTCTTGCTCGGTGCCATATGCTGCCGTCTCCACGATTTTCCTTCCATCCGGCCAAAATGCGTATGCCTCGGGATGTGGGAGCGAGCAGGTACAAGCAGGATCTTTGCGGGTGGGGTGGAGGGGCCAGGTTTCCTCAGAGGCACAGGTGTAGGCAGAAAACACGTGTGTCTTTGTCCGTTTCAGAGCTTCTGGACGCTGGACTGTGAAAGAACATTCCATGTCAGACCTTTGGGAGGTATTGGTTGGGGGGGAAAAGGAGCTTGCTGGAAGCGGGGGGAAATTGAGGCGGTCCTTGCAGGACTACATAGCAAACAGAGGGAAAACCATAAGATGCCCTTTGTTTGGTGTTTACCAGTGGCCTATGCGGTTGTTCACTGTTCTGTTCTCCCATGGAAAAATACATCCCATCCTGTAATAGTCTATTTGGTGTTAGACCTTGCTCTCTGCTTGGGATACATGGCAGGTGTGCATGCCCATATAACCAGGGCCTTACTGTACTCTGCAGGAATGAGTTCGGATTCTGGACTTCTCTGGTCCAAAAGGGCTAAAAAGATGTCTCCTTGACCTGTCCTAAAGCTCTTAAGACTTGGAAAAAGGGGACTGAGTCTTCAGAACATGTTCTGGAATAGCTGAGCAGCAGTAATTTTGGGAGTGTTCCTGTTCCCAAATTGGGAGGGAGGACACTCAAAACATCCACACTAGTTTTTTTATGTCCTGTTTGGCTATGAAGACACACGTAGAGCTTTTATTCCTCTTTGGTTCTGGAAGCCTGAGCAATGACACTGCTGCGGGCACAAGCTGAGCGCTCTCTGCTACAGTTCCTTTCCTGTCTCGTAGTTCCCAGACCTTCGCTGCTCCTATGGACAAGGCCTTCGAGATTTGGCTGCAGGAGAGGTGATCCCTTAGACACAAGGGAAATGGAAAGAGCGACAGCATCTTTCCTGGAGAGCTCAGTGCCCCCAGCCCCAACCGAGCCTGTCACCAGAGCCATGGCTCTGAGCTGCCCTCCTGGTCTCTGGAACAGTGGGTTCCAGGTACCCCCTCAGATAGAGCAGGGAAGCGATAACGCTGCTGATAACCCTGTTGCGAGCCAGAGAGGCAGTGGAACTCTCAGGCTGCGTGCAGCAAACCTCACCCTGCCAGCGGAGTGACTCAATTTGCAATAACGCTGCAATTGCTGCAATGGCAGCTTGTCAGGCGGCTGCTGGAGCGAGGAGAAGCGCTCAAGCTGTGGTAAATACACTCTGCCTCGCAATTCTGTGACAGACCACGTCCTGGCCCCTGCTTCTTTGCTGAACAAAAAGGGCCAGCTCCTCCACTGGTGCAGACTGGGGTAGTGCCGAGGGCTTAACCCTGGGGTGATCCTCTGAACCTCGCCATCAGTGTCTCCATCTCATGCCATGGAGAGATCAGCCTGTGTTTTTACCTCCTGCTGCGTGACTCCATCGGGGTTTTTTTATTATTTTTTTTAATTTTTTTTTTTTTAAATACTGTTTGCTAATTCACACTGTGTATTAGGCTGAGCAATTATATGCATGGCCATATTGTGCGAGTGCAGCAGTCTGGTGCGGCGCAAGGAATGCCACATCATGAGAGACGTTTCATCTCCACGAGTCACCTCGTCGCTGTGCTAAATGAATACATGAATACAGTACATCCAGGAGAGATTAAATGTATTGACCGCTGCCTCCGCTCACCCTACCAATGTCATTGCTTTTCAATTTTTTTTTCGCCCCCCTTTCTTGTTTTCCCGACACATTTTGGTCCCCTTTTCGCTTCTCCCCTTTTCCCTTAAGTAGAGATGACACAGATCAATACCTTTGATGGAAAGTAATAATCAGGCCTATTAAGTGACAAAGGTTTACTCTGTAACAGCTGTGCTGGCGGGAGAGGAGAGCTTGTCTGACTAATGAATCATGAAACAATCAGGCAGTAGCCATTTGTGTTTAGATCTGTAAATATGGTGTGGTTCAAGTGCCAGACCATCTCCAGCACTCCAGCTGGGGGCACAGATGGTCCACATTCAGAACAGCACAAGTGTAAAGAAAAGCTTCCCCCCCTTCCCCCTCTCCCTCTCTGTCCCCTAGTGCCCCTCTCAAAGGAAGAGAGCAGCTCTCTTCAGAAGAAACGGGGTCGCAAGCAGGACTCACAACATTGACCTTTCAGGTAGAGCAGCTCCCAGCAAAACGCACGCTTCCATGCTTGGCCAAGGGGGTAAAAAAACAACAGGAAAGCTCTCCGGTCCTACATGCTGTCCAACTCCCGTGTTCTGGACTGAGAGCTGGGGTTTGCTCCCTGCTCTCCTCCTCTTTGCTTTCTTCCTCGTGCTCTACGGGCAGATTTCCTTCTGAAAGGCACTGTGAGGCCAACTTGTTAGCTCCGGAAAGGCCGAGCGAGTGGCACACCAGGAGCGCAAAGCTAAAGTGCCAGAGCGAGAGAGGGAGAGAAATAAAGTTGTCAGGCAATTGAGGCCGTTCCCACTGTCTCACCTTCTGCTGAGAGCACTGCCTCCGGTGCTGGCTGTGTGGGTGCAGCTCTTCCTTCGCCTCCTTGGGGAGCCTGAGGATCCCAGCTGACACTGAGGTGCTGCTGATCCTTTCTTGTGTGTCTGGAGACGTTCAAAACTTGCCTGGACGTGTTCCTGTGTGACCTGCTCCGGGTGATCCTGCTCTGGCAGGAGGGTTGGACTCGATGGTCTTTCGAGGTCCCTGACAATATGTGATTCTGTGTTGTTTTTTTCCCCAAGAAAATGAGTGTGTGGGGGGGTGCTGTCTCACCTCCAAGGAAAACAGCAAATCCGGTACCTCTGTTTGTAAATATAACAAGTTAAATTTTAGTAAGTTTCAGTGTTTTCAACATAGACTTCACTGCAGTGAGTTCCAGACCTGCTTTTCTCCTGTCTTTTACACTGATGGAACTCCAGTGAATCCAAACAACAGGAGAAGGTACAATACAGAAATAACAACTCCGGGCCACAGAGATGTCCCTGGAGTTGGTGCATGCCCGTTGCAGGTAAGCTTGCTACTCTGGAACACTCATTTTCCTTCGCAGCAGGTACCCCTGTTTGTATACGTACAGGTGTGTGCTTGTAATCACAGGCCACACATCTGCTTGCTCCCAGCTCCTCCACCCAAGTGCTTTGGAGCTGTAGTTCAACTTGGCCAAAGGGGCCGTTGCTGCAGGGGGGCATTTGCTACTGCAAATGTGTGGTTTTTGGACATGCTTCTGGTTTCTTGTGCTGCAAATGGGTAGTTTAGCGCAAGACAAAACAAAGGAATAGCTTGACGTGTGGCTCGCCAGAATTCACCTCCTAGCCATGAATTCTGTGTGTCCTGCAGATGACCAGTCACCTGGGACGAGCGCTTTCTGGAGGAGCGAGGCGGTGTTGCTCAGACAACGCTTGCGTAAGTGTCTGTCTATCTCTACCCCACTACAGCTAGAGGATGTACTCAAAAGCATTTAAAACAGGGTTTTTTTGTTGTCTTCTAACAGGGGAGATGGTGGTGGATGCCATTGCCTGGATGGACGAGTGGGAGGCAACAATGAGCTATTAGCACTGTGATGTGCTCTTCAAACCTCCCTGAGAAGACAGTACTGGCAGAAGGGAAGGTCTAACTTGCCATTCCTCATTTGATACTGATTTCTCTTAGGAGCAGCAACTTAGCGAACATCTCTGCTTGTGGTTTTTGATTTCTTTTACAGATTGCCACTCCTTCAGCAGCTTCCTGTTACCTTCCAGGAAATGTCTTTCCAGGGGATGTTGCCTGAGGCTCCAGCTCCACCTAGACAATCCTGCAAGCTTCTGCTCTTCTCCCGTGCTGCATCCGCTGTGGTTATTCCTGCTCAGGCAGCAACGCACTGCAAACGTGAGTCAGTGGCGGCGTTTCACCAGTGGGTAACTCACTGAAAAAATAACTCTGTGGGGCACAAGCCAGTGAAAGACACATGGCCATGTTCATGTGAAAACCAGACAGGTTTCTGTGCCTGGCTTCTAGCTGCTTCTGACTCTGACGGCCTACAGGGGCCAGGAACATAAAAAGCCATGTGGAGTCCAAAACCTTGAGGGTAAGTCACCCCATCAGCGGGGGAAGAGGGAGTGGACTTTTCATCCTTCCTTTTTTTTTTCCTTTTAACCCATTATTTTGTGAGGACAAAGGAGCAAGTTTGCCAAAACCCTAAGAAATACAGATTTTGTGGACTTCAACAATAGTACCATTCTTTCCAAAACTCACATTATGTCCCACCTCATTTGAGCTGTTGAATGGTTATGTCATGCAAAAAGGTGGGTGAGAGAGAAAAGCCCCCAAACTCTTTCAGCTAGATCAGTGCCGTCAATAAAGCTTACAAAGGTAATTCTTGTCTGATTTAAGACCCGCTCTTCTGTTTGCAGTATTATTTGCTTGCACTGACCAAAATGCTTTTGGGAACAAAAAGAAGTTTAAACTCATGAAAAAATAATTTCTCCAGGAAGTGGTTTTCATCCTTCTCTTGTCTAATAACCCTTCTTTCCTTTCATCTTCTTTTGGGGAGAAGAATTTTTTTTTTTTTTTTCCTCGTGAGCAATGCTTGATTTTGCTTTTTGATGGCATCTTCTTAGAAAAAGCAACTGGGGCCGTGCACAGCTGGCTTTTGAAAACTGAGTTTCTACTGAAACTTCCCTGCTATTATCTTGACAATCTTATTATAATCAAAGCCTGCAAATATTAGGTATGACAATGAATGCTCACGGCGGGGAGGAACATAGCTTGGCCATCAGAGGAAGGGGGCCACTATCAATTGTGCCCCCTGATGCAAAAGCCGTAATAATTTAATATTCTCATACGGGGAGTCGCTATTTTCTTTGGCCTGCACAGAGCTGCCGAGTGCATCGCTTCCTTTTGGCCAAATCACAAGGGCCGTTCCTTGAACGTTTTGCAAGACTTCAAATAGAGGATCATGCTGATTATGACTTCAGGGCAGGATTTTTTTAGGTTTTATTTTATTTAGCCTAGAAATAAATGATTTAACTATTAAACTGAGTCAGGCTTCCAGCTTTTGACTGCAATTTATTTCAAGGTTGTGTTAAACTTGTTAGTAGATTGACTGTTTTTCTTCTTTTACCAACCTGCTCAGCAAAGAATAGGGAAGACAAATCAACTAAATGTCATTGACTTGATGTGTTTGAAGCGTCACATATTGTAATCATTAACTACCAGCTGCATTCTCTGGATATGGATTTTTTTTTTTTTTTTTAGGACTGCCTTTATTCTCCGCTACTAAAATCCATCAGCATAGAGCAGGACATGTTAAATGTCTCATTTTAAAGATAAATAACTTGGCAAATTGGTCAATTAGGTGATTTTAATGGGTGTTCTCGCTTCTTTGCACAAATCTGCTTGTTCCTGGAGAAGTCAGACATCAGGACTTAGATCTTCCTGGAAGTCTGGCCCTTCAAAACCAGTTTGTTCCATGTCCACTTTGCGTCCTGTTCTGATGCGTAGAGGATGGACGGTGCAGAGAGTGAGCTGGCAGAGCTGGCTGCTTAAAACAAGCTCTCTGGGCACGGGAGTCAACAACTCAGTCGCTCCCAGCTGTCAGAAACCACTGTTTTGAGGCAGAACACCTAGGAAACGGGGCCCTGGGCCAAAACTGTCATCTTCAGCAGGGCTGAGATTTTGCTTGTAGTATGAGAAGGCTCAGTAGCAAAGTTATATTTATCAGCTGAACGAAAGGAGCAGGGACGATAGGTGAAAAAAGCACTGGTGGTAGCTGGTCATTTAAAAGCTGTTGTGAGGAGTTAGCTCTTTCTCTTCCTCACCTGACACTTGTCTGTACATCGGCGCCTATATTGAGTGTGTAATGTTTCGTAAGTAGGTACGCACCTGAAAAATGTCCGAGACGGCTTAGGAAGCCTTCACCAATAAATACAGCGTTACAGTTTCCAGCACATGCTGGAGATTCCCATGACCACAGGGGTCCTGCCTCTTGTTTAACAGCCTGGTGGTCTGAAACATCAAGGTCAGAGTGCATCTCTTGGTCTGTGTGTCCATTGTCTGCACTGCTAACTTAGGCCGGTGAAAAGGATAATCGTATCTGAGCCAAGCTCCGCTTCCAAGCCTGCGCCATTTGGAGCCCGTTCGTGAATTATGATGGGGAGATCCTTATGCTGGGTGGCCATTTAGAGGAGAGGAAGAGAGGCCTCTTTCTCCAAACGTGGATACCGGGAACGAGGTTTGGGTTAAGTGAGCTGGGGCATCGGGGTTAACACCCTTGATCTTCCTTTGTTGAATGCTGTGGGATTTTTGGCACGCAGAAGGCCGGGGTAGGGAATTCCCGCATCTCCCTGGGGTTTACCGGTGCCCTGGCAGCAGAGACACAAGCCTCTGCGTGTACAGGGTTGCCATGCCATTTTAGTGAGAAGGTAGGACCTCTGCAGCTGCTGCGGGTACATATCACTCCCACCAGGGTGAACATGGACTTGCAGGACATGGGGAGATGGAGAGCCTATGGAGAAGCACTTGGAGAGATTTGTCTTTCTGATACGCCTGTTGTTGTGGAGACTAGGAAAGTATTTTGCTTGTTGTTCCTGTCAGTTACCGCATTTGTCCACTCCCATTGGCTCTGGGAAGTCAGTGAAGCTAAAGCTAGGTACAGCTGGAAGAAAGAAGACCATGGGATCTTGCTGTCAGATAAGGGGATGCTTGAGGAAACCGATAAGCAACATATTGCTTGCGGGAGGAGATAATATGTCTTTCTGTACCACTGACCTGAAGCCTCTTGTTACAGTCTGTAACTGAAAAGAGGGCTTCAGGCAGAAGGCAGATCTTTAACTATTTAGCACAGCTCCAGTGAAGTCACCGGGACTGTCATATCGCCCAGTTCTGCCATCAGTAGAGTGTTCGGTTGGGCTTCTTCCCTGTGTGTCAGCTGTTCACAACTCGGTAGGGATAAGGAAGGTGTTCCTTCTGGGGAGATGTTTCCAGTGCAAACTATCACAAGGGATACCTGTACCTTCTGAATCCGTTGTTCCTGGCTCCGTGGCCGGCAGGCCCTCTGCCCAGCGCCGGCTCGCCCGTTCCCAAATCCTCCCTGGCATGCAACAGCAGGTTGAACTAAAGCTTTCCGCAGAGACTGTCAGAGCTGCACTGAAACTGAGCCTGGCTTCAAGGGAGCAGCAGAGTGTCACGGCCTCACGGTACGTTGCCGGCTGCCCCTCTGGGCTGCAGTGGCTGGATGCCGACAGGGGCACGAGACTGTTACACCGGGACTCGGTACCGATCGCAGGATGTGAACCGGGGAGCGGTTTGGGCTTTTGGGTCAGGGGACCACTGGTTTGAGGTCGTAGCAGTGAAAATGATCATGATGGTCGATCTCAGTGCTTCTCAATCTGCAGGTGGAGTCTGTTTCGTAAGTCAGAGGAATTGCTTAGAAAATCCTGTGCGGATGCCCAACGTGCTGCTGGTGTGGAAGGGGTTAACTGGGACATCACCTCCCGCTCCCGCTAATTGGGCTCATTTGCCATGGTGTGGCTTCCAGCACCATTTCAGAAACTCAAGGGTGTGAAAAAGATGGAGCGAAACTGATGCAAAGTGGGCTTAAAGTGACTGCTCTACTAAATGTCAACTGCACAACTAAATATAACCCCGAAAGTGGAATTGATGCTTTGCACTCCTTCGCTTTTTTATTGTGGTGAGAAAAAAGCCGGGAACTCAACGGGCTGTAACTTTAATAGGTCATTCCAGCCAGTGCTTACCTTTACAAAATCCTGATAATACCGAGAAGACAATACAGTGATCAAAAGCAGTGATGAGATTTTTTAGCAGCATTAACCGTCATGACCTAGCAAAATGAAAGAAAATGGTTTAACAGAACTGTCAGATCCAATATAGCTAATAAAGGCATGGATAAATGTTTATTACGTACCGGAGACAGATCATTTCTGTACAGAAATTGAGGATGACCTTTACTGATAACTCTTATCTGCCTGATATCCTGAATAAGAAAAAGAGAGAGGGAGAGAGGGCTGCGCGATTGCTGATATTTATGAAAGGTGGAGAAAAATTACAATTTGCACAAGATTGTTTTTAGACAAGGGCTCTCGGGGAAAATAAAGATAGGGAGCCGTTCATGCTGCATGAGATATTCCAGGCTCTGGCTTGGCTATGTTCAATGGAATGAATGTGTCCAACCAGGGGACTTCTTGGGAGACTCAATTTTCATACATGATATAAGGAATATTGTGAGTGTGTTTGTGTGAGTGTGTCTGTGTTCAGGGGAGTACCACCCGAATTCACACTGATTTTCCTCTCTGTTTAGGCGGTTCCGAAGTTGCTCTGGTCATGCTGCCCCGAGCCATCGTCCCGCCAGCCAGGTTTCTCAGCTGAGCACCCACAGCTGAAAGCAGACTGCCAAGAGAAGACAGCTCCCAAAAGCTCCTGTCAAGACTCAGTAGTCAGATCTACGGAAGAAAATTGGAAAGTCAAGCCATTTGTTTTGGATTGCAAAGGCAATGTAAGCTCTTGGAGGGAATCTGCTCCATTCCGGGTGAGTACAGAGCAGCACATGAGCATGTGAATCACAGGTGATGCCAGTGCAGACCCTGTCCAGTGAGGCTGCAGTACTCCCACCCTACCTGACAGCCACGTAACTGTGGGAGTCCAAAGGCAGTTGAGTCACCAGGGACGGGCAGTGACCCGGCTCTTAGAGCTCAGCTGACAGGGAAACGAACAAGCAAGTTTAACACAGACTTTTTCCCACTCAGCCTAGAGCTCGAGTACCAAAGACCTTACTTTCCTGACAGTCTCAGTAAGACGTGGAGCTTGCTATCCTGAAAGCCCAGCCATAACCACAAGGGCTGGCCTCTTCCAGAAGCTGGGCACACAGCGAATATCACCAGCGACCTCTCCAAAAATCTCCTGGGATGAGATGTGAGTGAAATGGGAATCAGGCCCGCCGCGTGCAGTTAATCATAAATAATGCTGTCTGGGTAATGATTGCAATTAGTTATGAACTTCAGTCATTCCCAACGCTTCCATGTTGGCCAATTACGCCGCAGAAATTATCAAGTAACCCGCAGCACATTAGCTTTCCGTAAGGCCATTGTTTGGGGGTGCTCAGGTCAGCGGATCCTGGCCAGGATGAATTAGCACAGCTCTGGGAAGTACAATGGTGCTGTGCTGATTTCCATCGCCTGAAAAGCTGTCCCTTTGTCTGCCCCAGTTGTAGCAGGAGCAAGTTTAAATCACAGCTTTGCAGCAGAGGCTCTTAGGACCCAGCCTTACAGGAGACAATGGTAGGTGTGTGTTCTCTTCCGGCTGCGCACATGACTTATTAGATGCCAGCAGTAATTCTTAGGTCTGGCGGTAGTTCAACAATAAGCTGAAATCGTCCTTTAATGGCAGAATTTGAAGCCGGGGAAAGGAACGCGTAATTAACGGGCTCATCTGACTTCTTAAAAAGAGAAGCCTGTCACATAAGGAAATGTTTTCAACCAGTGGCAGATGAGTGGGCTAAGACTTCCTTAAGCACTTGCCCTAGAGCTTATTAAAATGCCTTTTGGTGTGATTTTACAGGCCTGCAGAGGTGGGACTGTGGTCTCCTGACCAAGTATGCTCATTTTTGCCACAGAAGGTTCACTTTGTTGTAAGGCTCGGCAAAATGAAGCAGCAGAATTTGTGACTGTTGTTACAGTCTCATCCTTGAATGATCCGCCGCTGTTGCCTCATTTCTTCAGACAACAACTCATTTTTCTGTTTCTGTGAACTTTTGTTTGTCAAGTTATATGGGAAATAATATCCTTGGATGATAAAAGGCATTTCCACCTTGGCCACCTTAAAATCTACGGTAGCTGAAGAGCCTGAGTGGTTTGAATACTTTGAAGCTTCCAGAGCAGGCCCACAGACACACCACCCCGTGTGTTATTTTGAGTGAGAACTTTCTGACGAGCCCTCAAGCTCTGTGTTTGTTCGTCGTCGTAAGGCAGCCTGACTTCCTGTGTCCCTGACAGAAAAATGAGTCTCCGTGCTTTTGCCTTGCGCTTGGGTCTCGAGCCTGTAGCTGGAAGATCTCACAGCTGCTTCTGGGCTCTGTGGTTTCAGAGGGAATTATTTTAAAGCAGAAAATCTTGGGGAAATTAGTTGCAGTTTTAGAACAGAATATTTTGTCAAAATCAAATTTATTTCAATGAGGGACAATCACTCTAATGGCTGAGAAGAATGCAAAGATTAAATGAGGTATGAATAGCTGTAAGACGGTACAATTACCACCTCAGAAACAATATATTTGTAAAGTTAATTCCTCCTGAACATGAACAATCTCCTTACACTTGACCCCTCTCTATTGCCTCTTCCATGCTTGAACTCTCCTTGAACTTTGAAGATCCATCTTGAGAGTATGATACGGCCATCTCTTTTGCATCTGGTTATTTTAGCTCCAATTTGCAGCCCTAAAATGGCAATTATGGTGATATATTGCTCAAGTCACCCGACATGGATTAGTATCGGGATCAGCGCGTTTATGCACAGGAGTAGTGAATGGAGACTACAGCTATGATTTTAAATGACTTGATTAATTCTGAAACAACACTTCAGAGTCCATTACATCCAGCAGGTGTTGGGGTTCGGGCTGCACTTCCGCTGCGCGTTCAGGCTGCCTTCCCTTCGGTGGCACGAGCGTGGGATACTTCTGGTGGGTTTTTTGGTGTTGGTGCCCAGCATTCCTTTCCTCCCCCTCGCCCCTCCTTTCTGCAAAAGCTCAGTGGCCTTTGGGGGCGACTCGGACAACGCTTCCTTCTCAGAAATGACACGGTGGGGTTCAGATTGCCAAAATGTAATGTGTTCTTTGATGACATTCCCTGGGGACGCAGCCTGACCGGTGTCGGCGTAAGGATTGCGGCTCGTTGGACAGCAGGACTCTTCTTTGGCTCGGGGTCAGTTAAAGAATGCTGAGGCTGCATGAAATATCTGACCACGTTAGTACAGATATTGCCGTCCTCTCAGAACAGACCTTGTTTGCTGGGTATGGGTTTCTTCTCTCTTACTTCAAAGGTACAAATGCTGAGACTTTTCTCTCGCCTTTCCTCTCTGTGTTACCTGCTGCTGCTCCTTAGAGAGCAGCCCAATGGCTTTTGTGAAATAGGGACCTTCTCTGGCATAGGGTGACACGCAGAAGGTTGGGTGTCCAGCTGCTGTGCGACTCTGTGGTTCCCACCTGAGACTGGAGAAAGAGGATAAAATGATCGGCCTAATGGAGAGGTTTAACGTGCTTTTGGTCTTTGCACTGTTGTCACACTGATCTTGTGAGTGTCGGTGTCGACCCGTTGCCTCCACTGACTGTAAAGTAGGGGGAGGAGAGGCAGGTTTAGCATAGAAATGTTTGTGCTGAGGGTGCTGGGTGCCAGGACCGGACTGTGCTTGTCCTGTGGTCAGTACTGCAGAGAGGGAGAAAACGGCAGCAACCCCCAGAAATCCTCTGAACTTGCGAAATGGCTGCATTTGGATAAAGCAGGGAGAACCGCGACGGAAAATCCCGATACATCACTCCGATGGTGGGGACGGCCTTTCGTAATGATCGCTTGCCCCGTGGCTTTACTATGTGCATGTTGCCTTCATTGAAGTCTTTGTGGCCTGATCCTGATGCTCTCTGTGTCTTGTTTCAGCCAGAATAATTCTTCCAGTTTGCTGGAGTTCATCCCCCGAGAACCGTGGGCTGGGCGGGCGCCCCACGCGTAAATAAGGCGCCATTCAGCGAGGTGCTGCCAAAATGACTGCTTGATGGCCAAGGTCCTCCTTCCCATGAATAAGGGGACAAAAGTTTGGGGCTAATGAGAAGCACAGCATTTGAGTGTTTGTTTTAAAGACAGTGGCTCATTCTGCAGGTTCTGGTAGGGAGGCAAGGGAAATTCTGTCTGGGGTCAGGAGTCTCCCAAAGGAAGCGGCTTCTGTTTGCCTTGAATATGTAACTCCTCTCAGCAGAGGTGACAGTACATGAGCCTACTCTGAAGCCCATTGAAATCGGTGGGAGCCTGTCTGTGTCCGTGGAATGTGTCTTAATAGGGCAAGCACAACACTTGGCTGAAGCACAGAGGAGGATCTCCTCGGAGAAACGTACAGGGGAGAAAAAGGATGCAGAACTCCTGCTGAGGCTCTGCTGGGAGCTGTTGCCCGGCTCGGCCCTGCTGAATGAGCAGAGGGGTGGTTCATGTAGTGCCCTGTAACAAGGAGAAGGAGGAGTCATGTACAGTTAGAAGGGTTCAGACCTCTGTGAACAAAGTGTCAGGGAAATACCTGGCATGCCTTGGAAGTGCAAAAGATTGGTTCAGGGCTGTTGTGGGGTTTGGGTTTCATTCCTGTGGGAAAATATCTAGTGAAAGGTTTGTTTTTTCCCTCGATGCTTCAGCAGACTTGTATTTCACTTTTAGCGTAGGTGGGAAATAGCATAGGCTGCTCATCTGTGAAAACAGTGCTTTTCCCAGGGAAGTTTAACTGCGTGAGAAAGAAAACAGCTTTTGAAAAACGTGGCACCCTACATCTCTGCAGGCATCTGAACCTTTCCTCTGGGTGAAGACAGTGATCTTGATTGTAGAGAAATGGTGGCATTTCCTTTAAGCTGGGGTTTGATAGAAAACTGAAATCAAAACCTGGCTGAAATCTAACCCTAGAAATCTATGAAGAGCTGGGAGCAAACCTGGGCTGGATCTCAGGAGCACAGAGCTTGGCTCTAGTCTCGCACACCTCTGCTAGAACTGTCTTTTCTGTGCAAGAACTGTATTTAGCTTAAGTGTTAGGTCGGACCCCGAGTTCCCCAGCCCGCTGCCCGCAGCTGTGTCTATTCTAATTACAGTGGTCCTTATCTTAGCAGATGTTTCTGTTTCCAACAAGTGTTTGTGTAACCTGTTCTCTGACCAGGAACCTGCTGGACAGCGGTGGATCAATGCAAGACAAGATTTGACCTCAGGGCTTCATAGTAAATGTCCTTGTGCTTCTGGAGCTCACAGTCTGTGGGTTTGCCTACAATATAAAAAGGGACTTTAAGGTCCATCTTCTTTAGATGGAGGGACAATCACACAGACTGGGCTCTCATCCCCTTTTTTACCTCTGTCTGAAATGGAAGAGGGAGAAACTCGTGTTCATCGTTATAAACGGCACTGGTGGAGCTCATGCTAGTCCACAAACAGCCTGGCTGACCCTTTAGCTATGCACTATTCTATTCCTGCATTTCAGACTGCTTGTTATCTTCAGTCAGTCCTGGTGGAGTCAACCCCCTGCAGACGCTTTTAGTCTGTTAAACATTCTTTTTCATCTGTGGACTAGCTGTGCTATGACTGTGGGGAAAGCCCTGGGCTGAAATCCAGGAGGCTGGAGTTGAATTTCTGTCCCTGCCGTTTCCACTGGTTCACTTAACCTCTCTTTGATTGCATCTTCTGGCTTTGGACATTAGAATGGGGAGAGAAAACAAACAGGCTTTGCCCTGCAGCCAGGACCGCACTCCTGTGTACCTGTCCCCGTTTCTTTCTCCCTTTTGCAAGTAACATTGAATGTAACACACACTGTGTGTGTCTTTTCCCTCCCGCTTTAAATTACACCAATGCAAACCCTTCAGCTGCAAACCCTTTCTGACTCTTCTCAGAGCTTGCGCTGATCTTTTCCGGTGACAAGGCGCCGAGAGTTGAGTCCTGATCAAGAGCTTTCCCTGCGGGGACCCTTGACAGCCCGCAGCAGAGGCTCAGCAAGCCAGGGCCTTGGTGATTCCTACCTGTGGCAGCAGGGAGGTGGCTGAAGGGCTTGAGGAGTGGGCCACAGGGGCAGATGGAGGGCAGGGAAGGGCCTGCAGGTAGATGTCTGCCAGCAGAATAGAGCCTCAGAGCTCTCAGCAGTAGCCAGCTGGGCTGGAGGGATAGATCTGCTCCTCACCTCCCCGTCTACTGAGCTTGCTCAGCGGCTGCCTGGATCACCAGTTTTGCCACGTCACAGTAAAGTGGTGGGTAAAGCCTCTCAGAAGCTGCGCGTCCCTCCGAGAGGGGATTTTTCTTGCTGAGAGCTGAGGGTGCTGTGCGAGGCAGCCAGCGGGCACCAGGGCTGCCCAGAGCAGCGGTCTCTGGTCGCACAGCGTGGCAGCCAGCGGCAGAGGTGGTGACTGGCAGGGCTCTCCGATGCCTGCTCCCTTCAGGGGAAACCATTCCTTCGGAAGCTGTTCCTGACCCGGGGCATGTTTCCAAGCAAACTCCCCGCCAGGCTCAGCTCGGCCAACCCTCGCCACGTGAGGAGATCTCCGCGCGCAGGCGCAGCCCAGCTGCGGGCGTGCGGCGCAATACCCACATCGGGGTTTTATTTATATTCCAAATCCCATTTCTCAGCACTGTCAATTTTTTTTTTTTCCATTGCGGAGAAGCAGAAAGACAGTTAAAGGGACTTTCGGTGACATCCCCCCTGTTTAATGAAGCTTGGAGTTCTGGGCAAGTGACTCGAACTGCCGTTATTATCTGCATGAGCGACCGAAGGCCGAGGGTCTAGCGGCGTGCAAAGAGCTCCAGCGCAAATGTGCACATTGATCATTCCTAATCAGACCGACCGGGTCAGGGGTGCCGGCGAGATGGAGAGCTCTGAAAAAGCTGACAAATGAAGCGGCGGAGCTTGGGGGTTAATGTAATATTCAAACAGAACGAGGTATTCATTTTCTTATAGGCTTGTCGCTTTTCCCTTCCTCTGACATTTCACCGGAGACTACAATGAAGAGGCAGAGAGAGTGTGAGAGAGAAATGTCCTCACGGTGGGAGGAGGGGGAGGAGAAAATCCCACAAGTGCATCTAAAGAGCAGAAGGAAAAGGCATGGGGAAGAGCCATCCTCATTTTTCCAGTGCTTTGTGCTCCTCTACAGTAAAGCATTTTCTTTGGTTGGTTGTTGTTTTGTTTTTTTTTTTCCAAAGCTAATTCTGCTCTGGGACCTTTTATGTTTGTGCAGCCAACACTGGTCTATTATTAAACCTGCTCAGGCTGGGTTGTCTCTAGAATAGGTAAGTTTGGGGTGCTTCTCAGGCCAGCCCTGTATTCCCTGGAAGGAGAAGAGGCACTGTTCAGCACGGGAACTGTGAGGAGCTGTGCTGCTGTGACTGGTGCAGATTTTCCAGAATCGCTGCATTGAAGGCCGTGGGCAAAACATACACCCCGGTCAGAAATATCATTATTGCCTTAGACAGGCTCCTTGTGACTTTCTGGCATCTTAATAACAAATGCCTCGCCTGAGGAGTTTTCTGTATCTGCTAAAAATTCCCTGTACTTCCCAGTGTTTTGCAGGCTGGAAGCCAGGCCCAGTAACACACAACAACTGCAGTTTAAGTGGCACAAAAGATATCATCCCAGCTGCTGTTGTGTAACCGGACAAAGCAGAGCACAGAAGGTTTGGTTGCTCATTCCAGTCATCCCTGCAGGGCAGGAAAAGGACTTGAGAAGTCCCTGTTGTCAGTTCTGGACTCTCAGGAGATGAGTGGTGGGGTTATGTCACAGCTGAGGCTTTCGTACTGCCTGAGGAAGGTAGAGACCTTATGCTTCAGGGAACTCTTGGCAAAAGCTTGAGAGATTTATCTGGCACTCGAGAGGTTAGTGGGGCTTCACGCTCTAAAGAGTGAGAGGGGCTTGAGAAATGCAGGGTCAGAGCTCCTGTAAGGTCTTTGCCGATTCAGTAATTACCCCGGCGCGGCAGTGTGCTGCACAGTGCTGAGGTCAGCTCTTGCCAAGGGAGGACTTCACCAGGAGACCCAGAATGCCTGAGAGCTGGAGATCTTGGCAGTGCTGCAGAGCTCCAGGGTTCGAGGTGCAGCAAGGACCAGGTGCTTGCCCTTGATATATTTGTCCAGTGCTTCTCTATACAGCTGCTGATCAGGAAATCATTCTTGAAAATCTCAGTCCTATTTCCTTTTTCCAGTGGAATTTCCTACCCACCAGAAAAACTTAAGTTCTCATGTTTTATTTTCTCACCCCAATTTCCACACTGTTTTCTTACTCTTGTAAAATCTGAAAGGTTGAGGTCTTTTTTCCAACTAGCAGTTACTTCAGAGTTTACAAGGAAGCTGTGAACTTGGTTGTTTCACCCCAGATGCAAATAACTCTCCGAGCCTGCCTAGCGGGACCCTACCGGGAGATATCATGGGGACACCAAGAGGAAACCCATGTTACACTGGCACCACGGGAAACAGGACATTTCTCCTTTGCCGGCTGCTCTCTGTAACAGTCTCAAGCTGAAGCCGGAGAGAGAAGTGGAACGTGAGAGGAGGAGAAGTTTGTCTTGTACCTTTCGAGTGCATTGCAGCTCCAGTTCCACAAGAACAAAGTCAGCCTGTTACTTTCACCAGACTCTGGGCAGCGGTCTCCAAGGTTTTGGAAAGCACAGCTCAAATTATCACATCAGAGCTGACAGAAATGTTTAATAGCAACAGCAGCAACACAGAGCATAGCAAAATCCCCAGATTTCTTTTCATTTTCCCTAAATACTGTGAGAAGCACAAAGGATGGAAGGCTGGCCTTTGGGAGAACTGTTGCCAGGCTGGGGCTTGGGAGGTGTGAATCCAGCTCGCTTCTTTCCCACCAGGGTGGTACAAGACCTGGGATAAGCAGCTGGTTAATTTTAGTTTCTTCTCCTAAGCTTTGCAGATCATTTCAAGTTGTTCTTTTTTCTCCCCCCGGCCCCGTTACGACCACCAGTCCTCCAAGGCTGGCATGATTTCTTAATATGTTCCTTTTACAGAGCGGCTTTCTTCCAGCAAGAGCCTGTCCTGAAGTGCTGAAGAGGAAGAATACTGAGTATTTGTTAGTGCTGACAAGCAGAATTTAATTAATCTTCCAGCTCCTTTACCCAGTATCGCAGTCTGCTGGCTGCCCGCGACGTTGGGTGCTGGCAACATTTTTCTAAGATGAGCTCTCTCTCCTCATCAAGCTTCTGTCTTAGAGATTCATGTGAAGCATTTCAGTTTATTCAACCTTTAATCAGACGCCTGACCTATTCTGAGCAGTGCTCAGCTTATGACCTCTTCCCAATAAACAAGTTTTAAACAAGCTGCCACATCAAATTTCGTGTAGGAAGCGAACACGAGACAGTGAGGAGAGCTAATGGTGCCAAGCAGTGCTCTTTTCACCAGGCCTCGCTCTCTGCCTCCCCGCAGAATTCATTTATGGTTTCGGGAAAGCACGACCGTCTTGCTGAAAAGGGATGATACGATCTCCCCAGCGTCGAGAGATCTGCTGCGCTGTGGGGACTGAAGGGTATTTAATTAGGCAAAATGTTCTTAGGCAGTTGTCCTGAAATGAACACTCTCCAGGGGCTTTCTTCTGCTAGGCTTACACGTGATTTAAAAGGTGAAGGCAGGTACCGTAGATGTCTGGAGCACTGCTCCCCTGGACATCGAGTGCTTGAGAGCTCGTCAGTTGTGGTGACAGTCAAGGGAGGGTGCTTCCAGAGCACTCTGATGCACTGCTAGGGCTGTGGGTCCTGATTCTTAAAACCATGTAGCGTGGAAGTCACACTGGGGATCTCAGTAGCTTACAGCTGTGCCTTGATGTGATTTTGGTTTCCTTGCTGGTTTTTTTCCTCTTGTTACTTCTTCAACGATCCCTTTTCAGCCTACGGGCTCCATTTCTGACTGAGAACGCCTTGTACCGCTACTAAAGGTGTGGTGCCTCGTTTTTCCTGTCAAACAAGGTGGGAAGCACCTTGGGGCTTTGCAGTGCTGTGCTCTGCGAGCAGTGGTGTGCCAGAAAGCACGCCCGGGTGCCAGCTCAGGGCAAAGAGCTATAAATATTGGCGATTAGGTCACCATTTCATGGGTGTCTGAACACAGGCACTTCTCTGGAATATTCTCTAGTCCATAAGACGGCCCCTACTTAGTACCTGCACTGCCTTGGCCTGGTGAGAGCAGAAACACTGGAAGCCAATGGAGGCTGGCTTCACAAATTCTGTTCTAGCCAGTTGTTGCAGCTGAGCACCACAATTACTGTGGGGGAAACGTGACAAATATTGTCAGACTTTGTCCCTGTACAGAAGGATACAAGCTCCAGGCTACCATTGTTTGCTAAAAATGTTGATTTTTTTGAACAGAGCTTCTTATGGGCTCTGTTCCTTCATGTTTCTGGCTTAGGCCAGAGATGCCATCACAAACGTTGTCAAGCAAGTAGTGCAATTTGTCTGGCACAGCCGTGGCCTCTGACACGTGGACCTTATCCACTGGCAAGGCCGAGCGCTAGTGAACGTGACCGGTGACGACGGTGCCCGCTTGCTTGCCTGCCTAGTCCCTGTGGGTGGGAAAATGTTCCAGGGTGATTTGGTAACAGCTGAACTCGGCCCTTTCCTCTAGCTCCTTCCATGATGCTGAAGAAGCCACAGCTGTAGAAAATGGATTGTGGGTCAATCCGCTTGGTCCTGTTCTGCAACATTTGGAGGAGGCTGCAGAAGTTGGGGCGCGTCCTCTAACCTGTGGTCAGTAGCTGGTGGCACAGGCTGAAAACGTGCGAAGGGAATGTAGGAGTTGAGTATTTTCCTCTTGGAAAAGGAAACTGGTGAGGGGACCAACCTTGGGCAAGTTTCTCTTGCTCCGGCATTAGGTGCCTTTTCTGTTTAGACAATTTTTCTGTGGAGGAAGCAGTCTGGAATGTTCCTGTAGCACTCAGCATGCTCGAGCCTCTCCAGATGCTCCAGAGACAGAGCAAAATTTTAAATACAACTTTATTTTCTTAATTAGCATGGTTGCTCTGTAGTTTCTGGTGTCTCTTAAACACCTTAGACTGTGTTTGGCTGTGGGTCAGATTAGAAGAGGATAAACCAGGTTTTTTCAGACTTCATAGATATTAAGAAAATTTCATCTGTGTTTTCCCATAACTGGACTTAGTCGAAAATTTAAAAGGGGGGAAATGCCTCAAACTAGTAGTTTTGCCTCTTTCCCACTAGATGGCCAATAGTGTTAAGTGCAAAACCCATTTTCTGTCTTGACAGGTGGGAGGCCCTTGGTGAGAAGCGCATGTCTCTCTTTGCCCAAGCCCTGGCGCAGAAGCTGGACACAATCCATGCTATTTAGGCAGGACACTTGCGGGCAGTACCCTGTTGGGGCATAAATAATTTTTTTTTCCATCCCTTGAGCTTCATTATCTCTCATGCTCCATAAAAATAACAGAGGTAAAAGCGAGGGACAACACATGGGTCAGGAGCTGTAATGAACGGCACCCCTGGAAACCTTATTCGGGACAGGAGAGCAGTGTATCGCAATGTTTCCTTCTTTCCTCAGCTTCCATACTTCTCTTCCTTAAAATGGCTTGGCATGGGTTTAGGCTTCCTATCCAAATATTTATTATTGTCTTATTTCCATTAATTCAGAATGCCCGATCAGGAATTTGATCTCTCCCTGGGTTCTATGCTCGCTTCCCAATAACCCAATTAAACCCCAGCTGCTCTGCGGGAGGGAGGGAGTATGAGTCAGATCCTCTTTCCAAGGATTGTTCTTTTAGACATTGCTCTTGTGTCCTATTTTCCTGGCAAGGATTTAATTACACTGAAGAAAAAAAGCAAACGTCTAATATTTCACTCGGGGAGGGAAAAAATCTATGAATCCTTACAGTTTCCCAGAAACACTTCTGGGAAGTGCTTTATAGGGAAAGCAGTAGCTGTGTTTGTTAGCCCCCTGCTCTTCATCATCTGTGCAGAACCAGAAACCTGGTCATCTTGTAATTATGGGATGCCTCTCAGGGACTGGTGTTCACAGCAGGTGCTGGGGTGCTTTCCAGAGGCTCCATTGCCTGTCCACGCTCATCCCAGAGGCCCGTGTTTGTGCAGGGGGATTTGGTTTGAGCTGAGGTGTCCCTTTCTGCTTAGGACCAGATGTCAACAAATTCCAGCACCTCGGGGTGCTTCTGGGATGGCCAGAAGTAATGAGGGCACTGATGGTCACAGCTTAGCCTTTTTTTTTTTGCTCTAGAACCACATTTTCTTCATTTTTAGCCTCAGAAGGTGGCACTTTCGGCAAAAGCAGTGATTTCAGTCATCCTGCTCTGCAGCTTTGCAGCCTTCTGGACGGGGCTGGGGCTCTGTGTAAACACCATTTGTAAATACATAAATAAATTCAGTCTGAACAGAAAAAAAACCCCTGTCTATTTCCATAGTAGAAGTCCTCCCAAAAGTCGGTACTTCTAATCACTGGGTTTTTTTCCCAAACTATCCTCTTCCTGCCCCTCTGGACACTGAGGAACTGCTGCTTCCCTGTCTCGCTCATCCTTGTGCCAGCCACGAGGACTCGGGAGTCCAAACATCCCATGAGGCTGGCGTATTTTTCCTGCACCTCTGACTTGGAGCTGAGTGTGATTTGGCTAATCCAGGCTTCCTTGGGTGTCACTGCAAGCGTTGCACTGATGACCTAGAGCAGTCTTGTGGCTGTCTCAGTGTACAGCGCTCGCGTGGAAAAGCGATGGAAATGACTTGCAAGCAGGAGAGAGAAGAAAATAATCAAGTGTTTGAACATCTTTACATTTTAGGTTTCTTCATTGCATTTCCCTCTGGACCTGAAGGAGATTTAATCTGCGTTTTCTGCAGTGAATATATGATGGAAACTACGGAATTTCAAACTTTCTTATCAGGGAAGCCACTCTGGCTGTGGTTCTCAGCGTGCTGTTCCACTTCAGCCGAGGTGCTGTGACAGGAAGGGGGAACTCTGGGGAGCTGGCCCTAAACCACAGAGCTGAAAGCCAAAACTGAATGCCTAGTTGTCCACTTCAGAATAAGGGTTCAGAACTGGGTATAGCTGATGGAGCTGCCAACATTCCTTACAAAAAAAACAAACCCACGGAGTGTTCCCTTATCCATCCCTTCCCCTCGATTCCCGCTCTGGGTGCCCCTTCCTCCGCAGGCAGGCAGCCGTCTCAGTGTTTTCCATCAAATGTGGCAGTGCCTCCTGCCTGCTATGGAGACAAGATGGCTCGCTCGCCCTGCAGTCACTCCAACAGCTTGGCGTGCCCGGGAGAGCCTGGCCAGACCAGTCATGTTTTGACCTCCTTCATCTGCTCCTCTGAAAAGTTTTGGATATGCACAAACTCCTGATAGCTTTCTGCTCCAGCTCCGGGAGCTCCGGGCAGGAAAGCGGGGCCGTGACCGCATCTGAACCGTGGGTGCTTGGCATGGCTGGGCAGAGAGCCGCATGTCCACTGCTGCTCAAAAGAACCCCTTTATTTGCTTTTTTTATTAAATTTAATTTTTTACTTGCCTTTATTTGGACAGGCCAGCATCAGCTGCATTGAGACTTTTGGAAGCAGCCAGCACCTTTCCCTCGTGTTAAATCCCTTTTAAATAATTTTTGGCTGGTGCTTTTGGGCAAGAGCAGTCCTCAGCCGAGTGCAGCCGTAAGCTCCCTGACGGCGACAAGCCTAGCAGATCGGGGGCAGGATCTCAAAGCAGGGCAGGAAACAAACTAGCACGTTGTTTTTCATTGTAAAGCACAAAACCCTCGGCAGCGCATCCCCGCCTCCTCGAGGGCGCCTGGGCGGGGGCGGCAGAGGCAGAGCCGCCCGG
>VWZK01000360.1:147083-162992 GCA_013396935.1 Baryphthengus martii
CAGAGCCGCCCGGGCCCCCCCCCTCGGGGGGGAGCGGCTGCGGGACCTGAGCCCGCCCCGCAGGTGATATAAGGGGGGTGGTCTGGGCAGGGAGGCGGCTGGGTATCGCTCTTGGAGCCAGCTGGAATGTTCTGGAAGGAGCCTGAGTGGAGCGCCGGCCCCGGGAGCATCGCTCGACCCTCGAGAGCGCGGGAAAGATGCGTCTGTCTGAGAAGTAAGTGCTTCCAGCGGGGCTGCAGGGTTAAATACTCGCCCTAGCTTCTGGTTCCCAACTAAGTCTGATTGTGCTGCATCCTACCTACGATTTCTGGGGGCTTCTATGCTGGTTTTGAGGGGAAAAAAAAAAGTGGGGTTTCATCGCTGTTGGGAAGCTGCAGCCAGGTGCGTGTGGGAACAACGGGCCCTGGAAAGGGAGCAGGCTGGGTACCACCAGTGCCAGCAAAGGGCTGGCACCGCTTGGGTGGATCAGCCTCTGCCCGGTAAAGAGAAAACTTGGCTCGTGGTTCGTGGTTTTACCAAGCGTTGACTTTGCCCAGTGCTGAGCAGTGACTCTGCCTATTCTAAGTGGCCTCAGAATCTCTCTGAATTCTCCCCTCTGAATCTCAGAGGCCTTAGAGTCTCTTATTCTGCAGTAGTAGCTTTTTTTTTTTTTTTGGTTATACTTATTTGCTGTATTTTCAGGTAAGTAAGGAAGGTTTGTGCCAGGGAACTGTCCTTCTGAACCTGCTTTTGAGATGTTTCATTCTGATAACTGCACTTTCCCTCTCATTATTTTCCAGTTTATAAACACTCTTTGTGTAAGAAGAGCAGGGAAGGGTTTTTGGCACTGCCCTGTAGACTGCTCCAATGTCACTTGCCTGTTGTAACTCTAATTTAGTGTTCATAAATCCTACACTAACTCTACCATTTGTAGGTCGCCACGTAAAAGCTGTGCAAGAAACCTCTTCTACAGGGATTCCTTAAGGAATTGGCATTTGTTCGTGGCTTTTTAGGTTGGTGTATATAAAAATAGTTGAGGCTTACTATTTTTCTGCTGTGTCTGTCCGTTTACTCTGATTGCTCGACTGGCAGTTTAATTAGTGCATTAAATGGACTCAGAGCGCAGGGTTTGTGCGTGGAGTGGGCTGTTGTAGCTTCCTTTAGATGCAGCGTTCTGTTTTAAATGTTACCCGCTGCTCTGCTGCAGTCGGAGAGCTCTTTGGTCACCATGTCTGAGATGACCTTAGCACTGCTCCAGTAGGTAAGGATAGCTCATCCATGTGAAATTACTTCAATTAATCGTTAATTACATGAGGTGATGCTTCTGTGGGAGCAAGCTATCCTCAGTCATTTACAATTGTCCATGTCTGGTTACAGTATGTGTAATGTAATTTGATGTCTACTACTACAAATGCAAGGGTTAAAAATAAGCTCTTTGTTGTAAGGAGGTCTGTATATCTTGTTCTTGCCACAGCTTGGTTTCAGGGAGGATGAATGGCTTCAAAAGTGTGGGGGTTTATCTAAATATCCAAAAGAGTAACAGAAAAACAAACAAACAACAACAACAAAAAAAAACCAGCACAAAAAAAACCCTAAACTTTCCTGTGCAAGTAGAGCAGCCCTAGTTCAAGATGTTTATTTTCTCCTAGGATGTGTGTTTCTGAGAGAGTTACCTTTGCGTTCTCTGAGGTGTGGCTTCTGGCTAACGTGGAAAGGAGCCAATGTTTGCTTTCCTTTCGGTGGTTTTCTTGTTTTCCTTTTGTTTCCCGTTGGTGTGGTGCAACATAGAGGAGAAGTGCAAGTACTAGGTGCTTCTGAGGTAGAGCTGTCCTGTAGGATCTGCTGCCCAAATTAATGGAGCAGGTGGAGATCCTAAAGACCTGACAGGCTCTGAAACGAGAGAATGGGAAGCAGTTGCGGTGCTCATTGGAGAGGAGGCCTTTGGGAATGTTTCTTTGAGCTTCTTAGTGTCTCCACCTGAGAAATGTTTGGATTTAGGCAAGGGTCACGTTTGGTGAAGGGGCTGTGGTGGTGTTCCTGTGCTGCCAGGGCATGGTGTGGAAGAAGACAGCAGCACATTTTTGTCCTGAGGTGGAAGAAAGGAGATGATTATGACTCTATCAGTTAGGTGTCAGTCATTCTGTCTCCCTCTGTTTTGACACATTCAATTCCAGTGACTGCTGCTAAGGATGATGAGAGTGTTAGGGAGGTTTGAAGGAAAAAAAATGTAATGGGGGGAAGCAAGAGGAGGAAAAAAAACCTGTCGAAGGCAATTTCTGGCAGGCAGTTGGGTTCCTGGTGCAGACAGATTGGCTGATGTTGGTTGTTGACAGCTTCTGCAGCTTGCTAATTACAACTGTAAAAAATTCAGGTGAATGACAGTAACTTGAAATGTTAATTCTGCTTTTTTTTTTTTATTTTGCAGCTGCAACTGTTAGTTGGCTATCGCCGTAATTGATGGACACTGCCAGTTGCTTAGACAGATGGAAATTAATACTTGTGCTACTCTTAGAACTCGCCATCACAGTCACGTTTTCATTTGTCTCCTACACTGAGCTCAGAGTGTGTAGAGAAGGAGCAAGCATGGCTTCTCCCTGCAGGCCAGCCAGCAGCGCCATGCTCACTGTCTATCTCTGCGGGGCCGTGCGTCCCGAGGCACCGGGAAAAGATGGTGAGTCTGGGTTAAGGAAGAATCGCCACCTCTGGGTTCCTGCAAATGCTGTGGGTTGAGCCCCCCGAGTGCTGGGCAGGTGTTTTTGAAGGTGTGTGGTTGGCTCCATCACTAGGCTGACTTTGGGAGGGGTGCCAGGGATGTGGGGAGGCCAGTGTTCCCCCACACAAACTGGGTTCAGACCAGAAGAGTTCTCTAGTAGCAGGGTCTTAAATCTGGCGGATGCGAGAAGTCTTAAAAATGTGTGGCAGGAGCACGGGTTGTACTAGGGGAAAGGCTGGAGCAAGATGGAATCGTTGTGCCTGTTCGCATCAAAGGCACGTGTACTGGGGAAAAAAAGACAACCAACCAAACCTGCTTTCTGACACCAGAAAAAACCAAACTATGGTCCCATATGGCCTAAGGCTGGGAGCTATGAACTCTGAATAACCTGAAGCTTCCCTGCCATGCTGGTGCTTGAGGTGGCTTTCAGCTGAAGGCTCTTTTCTGCACAGCATTCTTCAACAGGGGCAGTGGTTTCTCTGAGTTTCAGCTGGTCTTCTCTTTTCCCCAAGTTTAAAGAGTGTATACTTTTTGACTGTTTTAAGAAGAGATTCCTTTGAGCCCTGAAGCCTGTGTCAGGGAGCAGTGATGGAGGTTTTGGTTCTGGTTTTGTGTGCCCATTAAATATTTGAAATGTGAAAATAATTCTTTTTCTGTGCTTAAATGAATGGAGACTGCACTTGTCAATTTTTGTCCAGGTTATATGCAAATAAGAAAAAACTTTTTTGGCTTTTGAATTGTTTCAGTGATACCCTGCAGACAAGTGCAGGTATGCCAGGCTCTTTGAGCTGCGATGGTGACCCTCTCGTGTTTTGGGGTGCTTTTGTACCAATGCTGAGAGCTGCTGCAACACAGCTGCTCTTTGTTGTAGGGCTGTGCACCCTGTGAGTTCCATGGCTGTTCATTCAGGAGACCATCTGATTGTACTTCCCGCTTTTGTGTCCTGATTTAGCAATCTCTCTGCTTTGTTATTTGAAGAAGCAAGCTGTTTAACTTCTTTCAACCCTCAGAACTTCAGTGATTTCAAATGTTCCAATTTTGCGATCCCAGTTCAGAAGCCTTATTGACTGTAAGACCTTGAAAAATGTTATCTGGATGTGAGTGTGCAGCTGCAGATGTTGCCAGAGCTTAGAAGACAGAAAGGATTGCCTCCCAAGATACAGGAGCCATCCATCCAGTGTGAGCAGATGACCTGCAGCTAGGATAGTGCATGCAAGAGCAGGCCCTCTGCTTTTCCTGAGCTTCTGAAAAAGGTTAGATGCTGTTTAAAATTACCATAATATTGTGGGAATCTTCTATGACTTGAGTCAGAGTTGATGGAAACTCCTGGTTTAACTTGTTCAGCTGAGACACTGATGCAGCTGAGATCTTAACTGGTGTCTCCGAGCTGCAGTTACCTGCACACCATGTGAATTGAAAGCCATAATGCTGGTCCAAAGGAAAATGAGTAGAGGTGGAGTAAGTGAAAGCAATTAATAGTATTTTCCAAAGTAGAGGGGTAATGTTCTAGGTGGAAGAAACGGATTAAGAGAGTTTGTGGACTTGTTGCAAGTGGGCCTATTTTCTCTGCCTGATTCAGATAAAATCCCGGTCTCTCTGAATAGGGACTTGCTTCGTTCAGCCTTTCAGGGCTTGGTTGCAGAGGAAGGAGGTGGTGGTTCAGTTTACCTTTCTGAGAGGTTTGGTCTCGCAGGGGTAAAGCAAAGCAAGGCAGCGCACGCCAAGAGCTCCTCGGGCACAGTGAGGGAGCACCGCAGAAGCGTTGGGCAAAGGAGCTGCAGAAATGTTGGCTGCTTTTTGATTAGGAAAGTAAGTTCATAAATTCTGAACCTTCTGAAGTTTGCTTTTTTTTTTAACAGTTTACTTTAAGTTGGTGAGGAAAATCCTTCTTCCCTTGTTATTCAGAGACCTTGGTGAAGTAGGACTCTCTTCCCCGGAGGCGTTGGTGAGCTGTATTTAGAGGTAGGCTGACAGAACCGATAGCAGCTCAGCTTGAGGTGCAAACGCATCCACTTGCCCTTGTGTTGCTTTCTGCAGAGGGGGGAGCCCATTGCACACACAGCCCCCTCTGCCCATCTCTCTTTCTCCTACTCCTCCTGTCACCAAATCAGTGCCTCATCTTCAGACCCGCTGGATCTGAGTGGTCGCTCTGACCTCAGAGCTGAAGCGCGAGCGACTGCCCAGGAGCTGTTCCCTGGCCTGGTTAGAGCTTTCCTTGCCGTGTGGTTGTGCATTTGTGAGCAGCCCAGGAGATGTTGGTGAGCTGAAGGTAGGTTTGTGTTGCCCACTGCTCTGCCAATTACTGGATATTAATGGCAGGATAGCGTGCATATGCCTAAACTGGGAAGCAGAAGGTTAATAGACGAACAGCACCAGAAGATCCCATTTATCAGTTTCTATTTATCTCTCCTTGGGAGGTGGCAGGTTTACAGTAAATACCTTCTGTCCTCCTAATTTCCTAATGATGGGGATAATGATGGAGAATGGTGAAGTCATTAACTGGGACAGCCTCTGTGCATCACTCTGTCAACCACATCTCTCCAAGACCTGCAATGAAAAGTGATGGGCCCCAGCTGTTCACCAGATTCTCTTCCCTTCCCCCCTCCCTGGTCTCAACCCCAACTGCAGGCTCAGCAATTAGAAAGAGAGGGGGTGAAGGCGGCGGGGGGAGAAAAACCCGCAAACCAAAAGACAGTTCTCGTTTACATGGTACATGGGGGTAGAACTGTGGAGGGAGTCCAGTAGCCAGGCTCTATTTTTAAGTCCTGCTACTTGAAGGTCCAAATTCTACAAGACAGAAAGGTGTCCCTGAAACAAGTTGAAACGAACCTTTACCTCAGGAAATTGCTAGTTGGGAAATGCATTTCTTTGTAGCTGACTCCAGATGGGTTTTTTTGTTACTTTTGCTTTGTATTTGGACAACGGCTGTGACTTGACGACTGTTTTGAGAGAGTTAAGAGTGGTTTAGGATTTGTAACGAGCGGGTATTCATCCAGTGAGTGCCTGTGAGATATTGCCAGCCCTATTTCAAACCATGCATTTCTTTCCTGAGTGGTGGAAAAAACCCACCCCACCAGACAGGCAATTGGGGGTTTTCATTCCATGGAAAGGTAAAAATCTAAGGTGTGTGCTCTCACATGTTTGCACTTTTCTGCTACATCTAAGCCTCTGAACAAGTGCCTTCAGAGCTGCTTAGCTTGACCTGTTTCCTGGTAATGTGCTAGCTCTTCAGCAAGAAGTCTTTGTTTCTTGATTGTTACATTTATAAGTTAAAGCAATAGCCACTTGCCGTGGCCTTGAGTCTGTGTAATGTGGTGGAGCCGCCCAGACCTTCTGTGGGTCGTGCCTTTTGTTCTTGACTGTCAGCCCTTGGCGGAGTCGGAGAGGAGCGCCTGGAGCGAGGTCTTCTCTGCATCCACCATGTGTCGGACTCACGAAAGAACCCTGGAGTGGTGGGAGCTTTGTTCTAGAAGGGTTCATTAACTTCCCAATGTTTCAGTTGAGAAATTCCGGAGCTCTCAGCAGCAGGCCAAGGTGGCTGGCTCAGCCAAGAGCATCCCCAACAGTCAAGTGCAGATGTCGTTGTTACTCAGAGTGCCATAAGAAACCTCATCGTGTCCCGGGTGGGAGAAAGCTGGAGAGAGAGGCTTAAACCTCATAGCCCAGGAAAACTTGAGGTGGCTGTTCCCTCAGTGGAGGAAGCAGCCGATAGATCTTTTTACGCACGTAAACTAACGGTGGGAAGGGCTTGAGAGCCTACGGCAGAGTGAAGTTTTACTTCCCTGAGGTATGTTTGATGGAGAAAATAAAGGCAAGACAAATTGTCTGCCACTGTGGGAATTTGTTTGGGGAGAACAAGAGCTGCAGCACCAAATGTTGAGGAGGATGGATGCTGTTACACATAATGCTGGTCAAGTGAAAGAAATGTCACTGGAGCATTGTAATATCTATCCAAAATCATTTTTTCAATTATGTGTACCATACAGCAGTGGATGACTTAAAAAATTATCCTAGCTGACAGCACAAAGGCAGCAAAGTCTTGTAGTCGAGTCTGTTTTTAAAGGTGCAGAGTGTACATGCAAACCCTCTAACAATGGATGGAGTAAAGAAAACCAGCGTGGCTGTTCCCAAGGAGCGTTCAGTTCTTGTTTCAACTTGTCTTGTAAAAATAGGGACCTTGTACCTGTGGTTTCTCTGTCAAGAGGGAAATAGTCCTGCAGATGTAGAGGATCCAGCTGTGGCAAGAAATTCTGTCAGCAGCAGCCAACAGTGGAAGGGACTGTGTGGTACAAAGCGCTCTCAAGGCTTCCCCTGCTGCCCTTTATAGTAACTCCTAAAAATCCTTAAAATAAATTGCATGGTACTGACCTCAGCTTTCACTGAGGTTGTATTTTACTGGAAGTTTTTGCTGTTGCTCTGGTATTTTCATTACTCTGTGTACGTCTTTTCCCTTCCTTTCTTTACTCCCGTTAACAACGAAACCTTTGCAGTTCTATCCTGCCACCATCCTACTTCAGATGAACCATCTGTGACGTGGAGGCCTCGGAGCCAGAAGCTCTGCCTGCAGGGCTCAGGAGAGCGTACAGGGAGGTTTTTTCGGGGGTAACCGCTGTAAAGAATTGGCAGCCCCGCTGTGCGGAGTTCTGCCTGCTTGTTCCGAGTTCTCTCCTTTGCACATGGTGTAGTGCATGTTCACATATTTGTTCAGCTGCAGTTGTTTTGGCTGGCTGCACAGGGTACGTTTCAGACCCGGGGTGAACATTTCTGTCACTTTTGCTGTTCTGACCACTACGCTTAATCAAAGAGCTGGACGGAAGGCTCTCATTAGAGGCGCTTGCTTTCAGTCGTACGGAAGCTGGCACTTGGCTAATAGAGGCTTCAGAGAGCTCTTGCTTCTGGTTAGGATTGGTCTGCTTGACCCATCTAGGCCTAGGGCAGAAAGGAGAAAGAGCAGACTCAAAATAAATGCTGTCTGACTGAATGCAGTGGCTGGAGATGGGCAGGGGGGTGTTCTGCAAGGCTGAGGAGTTTCCCCGCTACCGCAGCCAACTGCCGGTGTTTACTGTGGCCGAAGAGATTGGTGCAGGCTCGTAGGGGAAAGTGGGAGCCTGCAGGAAGTGAGCTGAGGTTTTCCTGCTTAGAACAGCCATCCTGCTCAGCTCTAACACAGGCCTCGGCCAGAGAGAGGGGTGAAAAAGCTCTTGTTAACTTGCAAAGGGAGCCCGGGAAAAATGTCTTTTCCTGCAGACAGCTCATTCATCTGTAGTGTTTGAGGCTCCTTAACCTCTGGAGCAACGTAGCCTAGGCTGTTGTGTTTGTACACAGTCTTTGGGCCTAGAAGTTGCCATCTGGGAACGTGTGAGCAAAGTGAAATTACTCTGATTGGTTCTGAATAACATCCCTACAGCTGATGGTGTTAATTGTTGGTGCCTTGGGGAAGAAGTTGTGTGATGGAGAAGGTAACATAGAGCACTTGCTCTTTCAGGATACAGGAACTGGTTCTTCCTTTTGTGTTCCTCAGTACCTTGAGCAAATCTCATCTGAACAGGGTCGCTTCTGTTTTCTTGTGGTCTTAATGGCAGGTCAGAGGTGGAAAACTTCAAAAATAACCTTCATAACTTCTTCTCAGGTGCTCCCCATAGAAGATGGGTTTGTCGTGTATAAGATGGATACCCATTCTCCCTGAGCTTTTTCAGTGTTTGTTCAGTGGCGTTAAGTAGTTAATTTGGCAGGAGGCAAACGCTGCTGCTGCCGCCAAGGAAAGCTCGGTGTGTTAAGTAGCGTTGTAGTACACGCGCTAGGAAAAAGCACTGCAGGATGTGGAGATGAGAGGCTCTCTTTGGGTGATGATGGCTTGTAGCTGGGTGTGAGGTGCTGAAGGTGAAGGTACCAAGTGCCTGGAATGACTGAAGAAGCTGCTCAAAGAAGGGATGCGAGGAGTGCGGGTCACTGACGGAGTAGAGTGAAGATGGAATCCGAATCCAAATGGAGACGGGGTGAAGGAGAAAAGGGGGAGGATCAGTGGGGTGTTCTTCGGGTGTTTGCCCAATTCTCATCTAGCATTTCTAGCTGGTCAACCTTTGTCAGATGTGTCTCGGGAGGCCTGTCCTGTCAGGAGTCAATGCAGAGACGAAGGGACAGATGGGGAAAGGAGAGAGAGAATATGAGGGAATGTACATGATCTCACCCAAGGGACATGTTAAATTTAAGTTTCTTTGTTAACAGTTTCATAGTGTATTAGTGGCTGACCTTGCGGCGAGGGTTTGTAAGTACTTTCCCCCACTTCTTTTGCTTTGCTTTTTGCTTTTTATCTTCTTGCAGAGCAATAAAGATGCTCGACTCCAGAGAGCTCCTGGAGGATTTGAAGACACAGCATTGCTCAATCAGGAGAGATGGAGGAAGCTGTGAGGATAGGAATGGGAAGGAGGTCTGTCAGGAATAGTTCTAGGCCTGATCAGAGCAGGATGGGAGGAAGGGATTATCTCCTCAGTAGCAGAGACTGTAGGCCACCAGCAAAGGTGGAAACTTGTTTCCAGGTCTTGTGAAGCACAAGCCGAATTCTTATCAGGCTCAGTGCAAGTCGATGTCTTTATTGAGCCCAGGACTGGAGGCCTCCTCAGAAAGAATCCCAGCAGTGCCTTTATCCACAGCTCGTCATTTAAACGCCGTGAGCGTGGCAGAGGCCGAGGCGAGGGGCGTGGGATGCCCGTGAAAAGGTGCAGTTGCGAACGGCGTGGGGTGGATGCCTCACTAGTGCTTTGTCGGAATCTTCTCACGCTGTCACCGTGGGTTCCAGGCATATGACAGAACTGTGCCTGTGAATGGGGGTTTCTCTGTCATATGGCTGCTGTCTGTCTTCTCTGAATTGAGGGGACAGGCACCTTTGTTTTGCTGGCAGAGGATCCTTAGAAGAGCTGTCTGCGTTGATATATAGACACCGGTGACTTTCTGTGCCGGAGATGGAAGGTGTGGCTGAGCTGTGAGAGGCAGTCGCCGAGGTCCCCGGGGAGCCTGCGGGTCGGTTTGACTGAGTGAGTGATGGCTTGTCAGGCACAAGGGGAATCTGCACAAGTGCCTGCAACGGAAACCTACGGGGAGTTGTTAAATGCAGAAAAGCCATCCTGAGCTCAAAAAGTCCCAGAGCTGCAAGTTGTTAGGAACCGGGAGCGTGTCCTGAATGAGTGTCCCCATGTGCCTGCTTTATTCTTGTACCCTTTGCAAGGTGTCCGCTTCTGGCCTCTGTCTCCACGTGCGGGGCTGGATGGCTCTCTGGTGTGAGCCACAGCAGATGTTCTTCTGAGAAAAACCGCTGCAGAGGTGATGTGAGACAGAGCGACCGGAATACATCCGCGGCTCCTTACCGACCTCGCTAAATGTCACTGGCTCCCTGGCTGTTGGGAACGAGCGGAGCAAGCTGTGCTCTGGGGGACTGTGGAAAAGAGGGGCTGACGAGTTTATTCCCCTGACCCTTAAGAATCCTGGGCCAGTGGCAGTGGAAAACAAGGGTAGGCTCTGCAAGACGGAGTGGGATACTAGAGGTAGTGGGTGACTTGTTAAGTACGGAAATGATGGAAATCCTAAAGAGGCAACTGACTAAGGCTGTACAGAAGTAACAAAGTGTGGAAAATAATTGAGGAAGTAGCAAAAAATTAGCTGCCTAAGTATCAACCTCTTGTTCTAAGATGCATTTTTCTTTGCCTATTTTTTAATTACTAGTTCAGTTAACTGGACTGTGATTGGTATGGTGCGTGCGGAAGGAGATGACTTCTTAGTCCCTGGGAGAAAAGAGAACCTTTAGCCCAAGACTTTTTTTAATACTGAAGCTCCTAGTATATCCTAGAGGGCCAAATTAGGGCAGGAATTAAAATCTTGATCCATGTTGAGATCTGAAGTTATTTTTCTGTAGGAGAGCATTCATCTCTCCTGTATCTGAAAGTTACTTTGATGGGGAAGAAAAGGTGTGGGTGAAAACTCTGAGGTGTACCTGAATACGGCCAGCTGTGAGCGCGTGTCCATCCTGTGCGTCCTACACGGAGGCGCAACTGAAAGTTTTGACCCACCCTCTCCCTGGATTTCACAAGGGTTCTTTCTGAGATAAAGCGGCCAGACTGGAGCAGAGTCTGCTGTTGGCCATTAGTTTCCAGCTCACTGTGTTTGTTTTCGTAGCTCTATGCAGCTAATTTTGCACTCGCCCCATTATGCGTCACCCTAAATTAAACTGCTGCTGAGGTCAAAGGACAGGAGCTCATGTGTAAATGAACATTCCTCCAGTTCTTGTTACGTGTTGGACCTTTGAGATGGGCTCTAACAAGCCCGGTGCACACAGTGGGTTAGTTTGTTGCATGCCACTGGGAAATTAAATGTGTCTTCCAAGTTCTTGTCACTTAGAATTTGCCATGACATTTACTGCATTTGACGAAATGTAGGGAAAAGAGGCTCCAATTAACCAGCACATCAAACACTGTAGATGGTGCAGTTTGTTTTGGAGGCATGATATTCAGAAAGGTCAGTGTCGCAGTCAGCTGACCCTGGCCGTTTGGGGTGTGCGCTCTGGCTAATGAGCACTTAGCTCCCGTACATAATGGGCGCCTTGTGCAGAGAAAACCCAGGTGCCAGTTGTGTTCTTGATGTATGTAGGGGGTGAAGGGAGCTTTGCACTGGGGATGTGCTGCCTGGAAACTCCCAGTAATGGACTAGAAAACCAGAACTCCCGTCTGCCGGAGGATCCCAACAGCCGGCAGGTTTGCCTGTCCTCGTGGGGAAGAAAACTGCAGAAGGGACGAGGTCATTTGAGTCCCTGGGGAGGAATGGTGACCTTGATTTTCTGAGGTTGAAGAAATGTGGGCATCTGGGTTCATAGAGTTTGCCTTGAAAGTCTCACAGAGCAGTAGTTCTATTTCCTGACAGTTCCATTTCGTGTCAGGTAAAATCAGACTGCGGTCTGCAGTTTGTGTGCTTCAGTTGTAATTCTGCAAGGAGCTGCTCGTGCTTGTTTCACGCTTACGTGTGGTGGCTTTTAGAGAGGCTGCAGAACAGAGGGGTTGGAGTTTGCTAGTGTAAAAACCTGTGTACAGTTAAACTGGGAATACTGGTTTGTAAATCTGAGGTACAAAGAGTTAGACAGTCGCTAGTACTCGCTGGAACATCAGTGCTTGTCCTCCCAGCATAGGAATGTAGGGTGTAGCGACTCATATAAAACATAGATTATGTCATCATGTTGGGGATATCTAGCCAGTAGATGATGCTTAAAATAGCTTTCTACTTTTTATACATGTTTAAAAAAGCAGAAAGTTTTTATTGTGGTAGTGTAATACTGTGTGAGGCTCCATTAGCACCTCTATGCAGGAAAGATGTGATTTAAAACGTAAGTAAAAAAACCATAAAAAATTGCACTGAGGTTTGGATTTGCCGGTTGGAAAATAAGACTAACAGAAAAAGAGGATGAATCCAGTGTTAAAAGCCAGGAAAGTCTTCATAAAGAAAATCTTCTCCCTCCCGGTGTGACAGAAGGCTGGGGAGAAGGTGGCGACATCTCCTGATAGGCTGATATTCCTTGATTCCCTTCAATGCCGAGATTAATTGCTTCCAAAGAACTTATAACTTACTACTCCTGCCAGAACTCACGGCAGCTGCCGGTCCTTGAATTCAGCGGGTGTATTTCAGCATTAGCACTGGACTGTAGTATTCCTGTGCTGTCTGAAAACAGGCATTTGGGCAGAGCTTCTGCAAATGATGGTGGATTTATACCAAATTCACCCTGGGGAGACGCATTGATATTAGACTGGCCAATTTCATTCTGTTTCTGCTCAAAGCTTTGAGTGTTTTTATACACCCTTTAAAAATATTTTAGTTCTTTTTCTGTGTCCCAACAAAGCTGTGTTTTTACCTGGTTCTGCAAAAGTTTTCAAATCCACTCAACCCCAGTCCTTTTCTTCTGTTTTTATTAGAACATGACAGGGTGATGATGGTGGACAAGCGACAGCTTTTTGAGATGTTAAGGCTTTATCTGCGTGTTTGAACACCTTTGTTCTTCAACAAGTACTTGGGAGTGCTCCTTTGAAGGTGCAGGAGAACTACTTGGATTTCCTGCTTGGATCTTTCTAAACTTTAAGGTGTAAAGATGAGCACGTTCTTTGCGAACCTTGCTGCTTAATGCTGTGTTTGTTTTTCCTGCTTTGAACTTAGCTCCCTGCATCAACAGTTTCAGAGGGGTGTCCAGCACCAGTTGCCTTCAGTCTGTGGGAGGAAATCAGAACAAGACCTTGGAATGGTGGAGCTTGAGTCAGGCTTTTAGTTAAAACAGGATTCCTGGGCCACAGAGCGAAAGAAATAATTTCTTCAATTAAATAGCACTCTCTTCATACTGAAGTCCTAGCAACAAAATGACCTCACACTGCAACTTCACTTTTCTCCCCCCTCCTTGTAGTTGCTGCTTGAATTTCCTACAATATGTTATTCTTGTTGTTTGGAATCATGGGGAGGAGGGAGAGAGGGGAAACCAACCTGTGTAAAAATTAGCTTTGAGTTATTCCATCTGTGGACTCTTAATTTTGTCATGAAAACAGAGAAGCCTGGCAGGAAGCTCGCTTGTGACTGGCTCCGTGTATCCTCTTGTCTGGAGCTGGGTAAGAAAGTGTGGCATTTAGAATGAAAGCAAAAGCTTCGTTTCTGGAACTCTTGAGTGTTTGCCCAATTCTTTGACCATCTGTTTTTGTTGACAACCACCTCTTTGTGTTGTGCCAAAGTTATTTTGGCTTTTATAATCTGTATCTGCGCGCATGTGCACGCATGGTGGTGGTGTGGTGCGGTGTGTGTCTGCACGGGGATCGTGAGGGTGCTGGTGACTGGGTAAGACTGCGGGAAGTTTGACGTGCAAAAGTAGTTGTCTTGCGAGGATTGTGTTGAATATTGCGTTCAGTTTGGGGCCCCTCACTATCAAAGGGACACAGAAGTGCTGGAGCGTGTCCAGAGAAGGGCAATGAGGCTCGTGAAGGGCCTGGAGCACAAGGGCTACGAGGGACGGCTGAGGGAGCTGGGGTTGTTCAGTCTGGAGAAGAGGAGGCTGAGGGGAGACCTTCTTGCTCTCTACAACTCCCTGACGTGAGGCTGGAGCGAAGAGGGGGCAGCCTCTTCTCCCTGGTGGCGTGTGACAGGACCAGAGGGAATGGATGCAAGCTGCGCCAGGGGAGGGTTAGACTGGACATTAGGAAACATTTCTTCACTGAAAGGGTCATTAAACATTGGGATAGTCTGCCCAGGGCGGTGGTGGAGTCACCATCCCTGGAGGGATTTAAATGGCCTGTGGATCTGGTGCTGAGGGACATGGTTTAGCGGTGAGCTTGCAGTGTTGGGTCAAAGGTTGGACTGGATGATCTTGAAGGCCTCTTCCAACCAAAGACATTCTGTGATTCCAGAAGAAATAGGTAGACTAATCCTGGCTTCTCTAAGAGACACTCAAGTCCTGTCCACGTTGTCTCATCCTGTTCAGAAGCTGTCAGCTTCCGGTAGCGTTCCGTAAGGGGCTTTGGTAGCGTCGCAACTGTTCTGAGTATGCAGGTGCCTGCCTCAGAAATGACCAGTGCCATCGGGAGTCCTGAGGGAGAGCCCAGCGTTTGACTGAGCCCCAAGAGCAGGTGTTTTTCGGTACTTCTGGTGCTGGAGCAGTGGCCTTGGTGGTGGTATCGTGGACATGCTCAGTCACATTTAGCCCGTCCATTAGAGAGTAATTATTCGTTCTCTATCTGTCATATGCTAATTATGTCCACTCTCCGTATATATCAGAGATGCAGCAGAGCAGATAACATTCAGAACTCCATCATGGAATCACTAAAGCGGTTTGCAGTTCAACCTCAAAATCTAGTTAATGTGAGGCACTTGTGCTTCTTGAATGCGTTTGTGTGTTTCTAAACCTGAATTTTCTCTACCTTGTAATAAATCTTCCATTGCTGTTTTCTTCTGAAAGCCATGGTGAGAAAGAGAGAGTTTTCTGTGCTGCTTTCCGCGTAGTTTTTCCAACGGTGACTTCCAAACTCTTGCTTGGCATGAGAGCAGGCCAGAGTAACGTCTATAGCCCGTGACAGCGGCAAAACGAGGCTGACAAATATCCTACCGAGGATGCAGTGTGACAGCTTCATCCATCCAGCTGAATTTGCATTGTGAGTATGAAATAGCTGCGTGTCATGGGCCACTGCCATTGCACACAGTCATTTATTTAATAACTCAGCGCACAGGCATTAAAGGGGAGCCATGCTGCACTTCGTTTTGTGGGAGACAAATAAGAAACTAGGAGATGGCAGCATTTAGAAAAGTCTGGCTTGTACTGTTCCGTCACCGTAACTTTTTATTGTTCAGCCAGGCAACGCCTCAGGTGTAAAATGGATGGAGTTTTTATGTGCAGTGGCAGCAGCATGGGCTGTGGGGTGTCGCAGGCTGCTTCTCTAGCTTGTCTTTCCTTGTGCTGAATGTGAAGGTGGCCTCTTAAAACATTATTATCTTATTCCCTCGTGATAAAAAGTATCAGAGTTAGTTATGAAAATTGCACTAGATGTTTTCTGCGGTGTGAACCAGGTGAGTTAAGCCTGCTTAAAATCTTGATGGCCACTTATTTTTCTCTAGAGCGTCGTTAACTCAGACAGAATTTGAGCCTCTTATTTGATAGTCGAGATTTTCCAGAAGTGCCAAGTGCTGCAATTCCTTCATGAGGAGCACGGATTTTAAGTGAAGTCCCTTGAAATTAAGCTTCTAAAATATTTATTCAGGGAGGAAAAATGGAGAAACGAAAGCAGCTGAAATAAGGAGTCACTTCTGAAAATCTGTTCATAAGCACAGGAGAAAACTCTTTGGTCATGTTAGACTTATTTGCAGGAGCTGCCCTGAAGCCATGTGCTTACATGTCTGAGGTCCGTGAGATTGGTTGACTTGGACAAACAAGCAGTTGGAAGGGATGGCTCTGTTACTTCAGAACCAAAAACTGACTTGCAAGAAGGCCAGGACTGGATTTGGGTGGGAACAGTTTGTCATCCCGGGAAAAGGGAGCAGTGGAAGTCCTGTTGGTGCACAAACAGCGGCGTTCGCTGTGGAAAAATACAAGGCAGGTTTTGAAGTAATAGTGTCCAGATGTGATGAAACTTCTGAATCCTTTGCAGACATTAGAAATAAGACATTTTTCACTGCAGTGCGAATAGAGGACTCAGTGTAAAAAAAAAAAAAAAAAAAAA